>VDFB02119941.1:0-30711 GCA_007258455.2 Sequoia sempervirens | reverse complement strand
ATCAACCTATCAATCAGGACTTTAGTCGTAATTTGAATAGAAAATGAATAATAATTACTTATTAAATTTAAATTAAACCATAATTTATATTGGTGGAAAGCTGAGAATCTTGTTTAAAAACTATTTTCGTTTCATCAACTTTGGATAAAAAAATAGTCGTCAGCCACATACCAACCATATTGCCACTTTTTGGCCCATCATGATCTTGCACATACCCAAGGGCCTATTTTTTCCATGATGATCCTGCACATACCCATCAGTTGAGCCAGTATTGAATTGGTCCTAGGATTCAAGATAAATAATGATTCAAAATACTTTAAATTTCAATGTTCCACTTCTAAGTATGAAGGCACACTACTTGAAAATAAGTAACACTTCTATCTAAGGTTTGTTGAGCTTTTGATAAGGTGATTTTCAAGGAATAGTGCATCTGTGTGAAGAAATACTCTTGAACAAGCATAAAATATTATGATTATATATGGAATTACCCTCCCTGGGTCTCATAGAGCCCAAAGAGAAGAAGTAAAGTAATAATTACTCTAGTTATGTGTTGGCCAATCCTCAACCTAGCTGATAATTGGGTCATGGCAAGCCCATAGGTTAGGACTGAGATTAAGTATGTTTCTAATAAAATAACCAACAATGACTTTGACATGATGCTTGAATCTTGAATAGTGCTAAAAATACTTGATAGTCACACTTAAATTCTCTTGAATGCTCTATAATGCTCTCACTTGAATTCTCATAAGATCACTTAAATTGCTAGGAAAAAATTTGTGAAATAACCTTGTATTTATACTTGTTTTGAAAATTTTCTTTAAATTACAATACTACAAGTCGATTTCATATCTAGGAAGATAAAATCCTACCAAGAACTTTAATTTAAATTAGGTTTAAGCTAAGAGGAAGTCATGTGCCAGTTGGAGTGTATGAGTCCCATTAGGATAAGCTTGGGACTCTTTTTTCAAGAAATGCTTAGTTTAATGTGAAATCTAGATTTAGGTCATGAAACGTAGGTGGGACCCATACACTCAATCTAGTGTATGAGTCTTAGATGACTATATTTGGGCCATACAATCCAAAATTACTGAATTATGATTGGTCATTAGATGTGTGTTAGAATTATCCTTGGAAAGATGCATTAATTAAGGCTTGTGGATAGAAATTAAGAGAAAATAAGGCATAAATAAGCTTAATTTTAGTAGGAAGGGCCTAGAAAAGTTTGATAATGTAGAGGAATACATTTTTCCACACTAAATTTAGCCCCCACTTTAGTGAGAGGAGGAACTTGCTTCAAACTCACACTAAAGTAGACAAACCACATCAAGAGGGGTCAAAGTGTACTAATGCTAGTAAGATAGGACAACAACAATCAAGAGAGATGATAAAGACCATTGAATTAGGATATGGATAACTAATATAGGAAAAAGAGAACACACATGAAAATAATAAAAGGAGAAATAACAAGGTACAAGCATAGACTACCAAAGACAAAGAAAATCAAAAGAGATGGATCAATATTTGACCATTTGTCTCACACATTGTGGATCAAATCTCAATTGTTTCACCAAAACTATTTACAAGTGAAACACGATGTCCACTATGCAAACAAAAGTATTCTCACAAGTGCTAGTGGAACCTTAGGCTATCCACTAGGTGATCCCCCATTGAGACACATACGCATGTGGTTGGTATGCACTCACACAAACAAGCAAGTGGATATGGGAAACACATGTCTAAGTTAGACTCCCATATGTACAACCATACCAAATCCATACCACCTAATAACTTTGATAACACACCACACAATAATGAACTTTGAGCTTCTTGTGGCAAGAAAAGCTTTGTATGCTTAATACTCATGAACAAACAAGAAGGTTGCACAGGCAAGCAAAGTTTGTTATGCAAGGTGGCCATATAACTAAAATTTTAAATGCAAAAATAATAATGTAAGGTATGTTTAAAGGATTTTTTCTTATCTCATGTAAGATCTTAACTTAGGGAACATTGTGCCTAATGTCTCCAAGAGAGGACCAATCGAAGAATAAAATATTCACAACTTAAGGGATGCAGTGTGTCTCATCAAGCCACTAAGAGGAATATAATATGCTAAGAGAGATCATGCTCTTGAGGGACGTCACACCCAATGTCACATAAAGCAAAATATGCATCACACGAAGCAACAATAATACATAAAGAACATGAAATGCAAAAGAAATAATGCAAATGTATGCCCCCACTTTAAAGAAATTGCTAAATACCATGCTATGAGAATTTATTTTAAACTAGCAAATGATAAATGCTAACAATAAAGAGGACATGAGAGCTTATTTAAAAATCCCTATACCAAGTCATATGTTTCCAAATGAAGCTATGTCATGAAAAGGGGTTTCTCCCAAAATTAAATCCCAGAATAACACATAAGGGATCCACGGATTCAAGGTCAGTATGTCTTTGATACAATGGTTTTAGAGAGCTCATAACTGTCATTATTCCCCAAACACTCATGGAATTGGAAGAATGACTCAAAGAGAGTGGAAAATAAGAAAATATTTAGGGTCAACATGGAAGAGACCTAAATGTCTCGACACCTTGTGTTATCTTGAAAATGAAAACATAAGACAAATGAAAACATAAACTATTTATGAAATAGATAAGAATTTAGGCACGAATAGAGGAATATCATAGAGAGATACATAAAACACTATAGTATAGGGGATCACTTTATGAACATGCAATCACACACAAGAAACATGAAAAAAGAAAATAAAAGAAAGACTAGTAAGGCACATGTGAGTCAACCTCTAGTAGGTCATCTACATCCCAATCGTGTTCATCATATACGAAAGGTAGACAACTAGACAAAGGGAAAACAACAAGTGGGTTACTAGGACAAGAGTATCTATTTTTTCCCCCACTATGTGCAAGAAAAGAATGAGCTAGGATGGGTGATGAGAAAGAGCTCCTTGCATTTTGAAATGACTTGCAATGAATATAAAGCATGTAATAGTGAGAATGTTGTGATCCTGCAACTATTATATGAGAAGGAGAAAAAGGAAATGTGCTTTAAGGGATTATATCTATAATATCAAACTTTTTAAATATTTGTTTTAAAGAATGACTCATAAATAATATGTCCAAAATTTATATGATATTTACAATGTAATGTGTTTATGTTCTTAGGATTTGGAAATCAATTTTCTTGCATGGGTGTTAATGTAATAAGTCCTTTGCTTAGAAGTATTTGTAAATGACTTTCAATTGTAGATGACAAACAAGGGAATTGTAGTTTCTTTAGTTTTTAAGGCCTTCATTTCTTGCTAGATTCACCAACTTCTCTATGTGGAATTAGGGAAAGAGGATATAAGATGATCTCATCATCCTTATCATTATACGAGGCATTTTTTATTCTTTAGGAAGGAGGAAACTTATGTTGGAAGAAGAATCTTGATAACCTAACCCTTTAGTATCTTCAATTGGTATTTGTTCTAAAATTTGATGAATTTCATGCTCACTTGTTGTATCACATCCTTTTCTACTTAAGATCATGAATTATTTTCCATAAATGTCTCTTCTGAGTTGATAGGAGTGTTGGTCTCTTTGTTAACATAGGATTGTTGAATATTTTCTTGACTAGAGGAAATAGGTTCTCCTTTTGTAGGTAACTTAGGCTCAACTTGTGTTTTGATTTTGGGATCTATAAATTACCAAACATCACAAGTGGTGGGATGATTGAAGGTGTTGGTTGTTTTAGTGAAGGATAAAAGGGTGCATTAGTCTCAAGGTTATTACTTAGGAAATAATTTATGAATTTGTTCATGCTATCATCATCTTCTCAAATGATGTCAACATCAAAAGAAGGACATCAGATTTCATTAGGTTCATTTCCAAAAGCATAGCTTGACACATCCACTAATGATTTTAAGGACATCCAAATCTTACCAAAGCACATATCCATGATGAAATACAATGTAATAATCTAGAATAAAATTTGTAAATATAAATTTGAATTTAAGAAATGCATGAAATGAACTGAATTAAACTAGATGCAATGAAATGAAGAAGCCAAAAACTTTGCAAACTAAAATAGAAATTAAATAACAGTAAACTAAAACATAGAAATAGAGTTTGCAATGTTGTAAGATGTAGTTTAAGATCTTACACAAGAATAAATCACCAAGAGGGGCATATGATTCCAAATCATGGTCTTTTAGGGATTCAAATGATGATAAAAATTCATCACAAAATACCAAAAATTAGGCAAAAGCACCTATATTGTGACTAAATCACCCAGAGGGGCATATGAGTCCTAGATGAGAGTTTTTGCAAATTTTTTAGAAAATTCAAAATGAATGTTAGGTTTTCTAGTTTGAATGATGTCTAGATAATGTGAAATTACATATTTCAAATGAAATTCAATGATGAAAGATACAATAATGCAATCTATATGCACTTTAACTAATGCAAGATTTAGAAACCTTAGATGCAAATTAACTAATGCAAAACATAATGCAAAGTTAATGTAAGCTTAATCTAGGACTATTATGCACTCCAAATCAGAAAATAAGGTGTTCTAAAGGCTAGGCTCACCAAAATAAAACCAAGAAAAATAGGAGGCTCTATGTTTAGGGAGATAGGACTAGGGTTTAGGACCTTTCCACCAATTTTCTAAAAGCTTCACTTAAGGAAACCTTACAGATCTCAATCTAAGGATGGAAATGAGGGAAGGAGATCTAAAATAAGGTGTCCTAATGGTGTGATTAATGACTAAAAGGGGGTTCACCACCAAACTAGGGCTTGGAAATACAAGACATTTAAATGATATGGAAGACTTAAGTAAATGACCTAAAAATGAACTCAAATTAGAATAATAAACTGAGAAAGTATAAAGGTGCACCTGGAAAGTTGAAGAGGCTCAGAATGAGGTCTAAAATTTTGGAAATTTTACTTTTGAAGCAGACTAGGATTGATACGCCATTAGGTTTGATTTAGTCCTAGTTAGGGTTTTGGATTGAAACTAGAATCTAGAATTGTAAATTCAGTATCTGCTTGAAATGTATGAAATTAGGTACATACTAGGACTCATACACCACAATTGATGATTTAGTCCTTGTATTAGGGTTGCTATAAAACTCTACTATCATCTAGTGTTCCACTACAACTTTCTTCCTCCAGTGTCAAAAATTGTTGTTGGTTCAACCTTTTCACACTTGTTTGGTCCCTCGTAAAATTGACCTTAATGATTCCTTGAATTAGTGTTGTAATATGTTTAAAATGCTCACAGTAGGTCTTGGGCCCTTATGAACTAATGAACATGAACAATACCTTGCTAAAGTATTGTGAAGTTTTGTAATACACTTTCACACTTTTTTAAGGTTTTACTAATTAACTAAACCTAATAAACCTCTTTCTAATCAAAATGTACCTTAATCATGCCTTATTTAAAGTGTTGTAAAGTGGTTTAATAGAATTTCACACTTTTCTAGGCTTTTTATAAATAATTGTGCTTCATTATGCTTTAATTCACTTTCTTTTGCATCCACAAACCTTACTTAATGCATCTTTTCAAGGATGATCCCAAAAAAAATGAATATCCAATCATAATTCAAATATTTTCAGGTTGTATGGCCTAGATTTGGTGGTTTGGGACTCATTCACCACATTGAGCATATAAGTCCCACCTAGGGTTTTTTGTCCTGATCCTATTTTTACACCTTTCTAAGAATTTTTGAATGTGGTCCCATAAACTATGCCTAATGGAACTCATTCACCACCTTGGGTGAATGAGTCCTGTGTGGCCCAAAATTAAAATTAATTCAATTTTTTGGTAGTATTTTATCCTCCCAGATCCGATGTCAGCTTGTAGTGTTGTAATTTTGGGAATTCTTGCATAATTAAGTATAAATACAAGTTTATTTCACTCATTTTACACCTAACAAGTTGAATGAGTATTAATAATAGAAAATTGAAGTTCAAAAGAGAATTCTACCATTCACAAGAGCATTCAAGAGTCTTCAAGAGTAGATTATCAAACATTCAAGAGCATTATTCAAGCATCAAGCATCATGTCAAAGTCTTCATGCATCATTTTTTTTTTTTAGCTAAGAATTCTAATGTAGGGTTCCATGATTGAAGCTAGCATTTCATTCAAGATTTATCATATTCAAGAAAGATTTAAGATCTACATCCATTGGATTCATCTCACACATGTTTGTACAACACTTTATTGCTAGGGTTTTGTTATTTGCAACATCATATTTTGTTCATTCACCATTCTCCATTCTTATTTCATTCCATTTCAAGGGTTGATTACAAAAATGAGGTTTGACAAAGGCAGACCCCTTTCGACTAACAAAACAACATTTTCCCCTCTTTTTAGTGTGTGATTTGTAGGTTTAGGTTGAAGATACATTGAAGAGAAAGTTTGAAAAAAAATTTCAAAGAGCTTAAAGTTGTAAAATTTGTCACCTTGCATTTGAGAAACTTGGAAGACTTCTGTAGGCTGCAAATCAAGGTCTCGTATCTAGAAATCAATTGTGAAGCATAGAGTAGAACTTGAAGACTAGATTTAGACCTTGAAGTTTCATAAAACCCTAACTAGACCAATTCACAAGTTCTATCATATTATTTATAGTTTAGGTCAAAATTTAGGTTTTAATAGATTTAGATACCCATTTGTCAAATTCCTATTTCTGGATAGAAATCTAGATCCGAGACTAATTCACCTAGCCTAGCCTATGAGTCCCAGTTAGTATTAAAGTCAAAATTTAAAACATTTCAAAGCTTTGTATAGTCATCTTCATAATTCTAGGTTCACACATTTCATCTTGGAACTTTCTATTTTGTTTCACATTGAACCATATATTTTTGGGTTTGGGACTTATAGGCTACTCTTGCACTCTTAGGATGTTTGGCCTAAAAGAAGAGAGATAAACCCCACACAAAAATATAGGTAGGTTCACTCAAATTATGTAATGTATGATATTATTTAGACTTAATCAAATGATATAAATGTAGTTATATGAACTAATTGAATGATTATGGATGCAAAACCTAAGAATTATGCAATGTTGGAAAAAATAATGTGATATGCATGTATGAACTAAGTGTGAACAAATGAAAAAAAGAATGAAAGAGACTAAATTAGAGTGAACCTGGGTGAAGAATGTTGAATCTGAAGTGTCTTGAATGCCAACAAAAATCACTGAAAGTCACCAATGGGACTCATTTGCCACTGATGGAAAATCAGTACTACTTTTGATGAAAATTGTTGGAAACTAGTTTTTTGAGTGTTGGGATCTAAAATCTAACAAAATCTGGATTTCCAGCCTTAAGGTGGGACTCACACGCCACTGATGGAGAATCAGTCCTCTACCAAAATTTTGTGAAATTAGGGGACAATTGTACAACACCAAATTTGAGTTTTTCTACTAGTTGGGTTGCCAAAGTTAAATCTATAGAAAATAATTAGAATGTCTTCTCCAAGCTTGAAATAGGGTTGATTTGACTTGAAGAACTTTATTGACTTCTTGACTACCTTTCAATACCTAATTGCTTGATAAATTTGCATACCTAATTCTACAAACACACATTCCATGGGGGAAAAGGGTTAGGTTATAGGGATTTTCCTTGGACAATTCCAACTTCGGTAATCAAACACTTAATGAAGAAATGAAATGAAATAAACAAGGAAAGATGAATGAATAACATGCATGTGTCCTAAAATCACCTCACCCTTGTTGGAGAAATCTGAAGATTTGTTAATGGCTACTCCAAGATGCTTGATAATTGCTTGATTGAATGATGCAAAGAGTTTGAATGTGATTTGAATGCTTAGATGAATTATTGAATGCATTGGGTTTAAAATGAATGTAAATATACCTATTTATACACGCTTGTGCCTTAGTAACCCATTAATACCTCATCACAAGATGAAATCGAGTGATTTTGATTAAAAACCCAAAATAAAATTTAAAATATTTTGAATTTTGAGCCAAGAGGTACTCACTCACCACCCGTGGTGAATGGGTTCCACCTTGTACTTGAAAGTGGGTATTGGGAATTAAGTCATATTTAATGTTGTTTGTCGGGTTTACATTCAGAAAAAACACTTATTTAAGCCTTATAAGGGCATAAAGGGGCCAAATAAAGAATAAGAAATGTGTAATAAGCCTAGAAAAGTGTGAAATCTTGTTACAAAACTTTACCACACTTCAAAATAGGACTTGATATGTAATGAAAAGGTGATTTTTAGGTTAATTGTAATGAATAGAGTCTAGAAAAGTGTAGAAATGTTTTACAACACTTCAGAAGACCTTCACAAGATGTCATAATTTGAATTTTTATGACCTAATGTGAATGTTTAAGCCACATTACAATATTATTTAAAGTCAATAATGGATCAAACATCATGAAGAAGGACCTAAAAGACCATGAAAATGTTAAGGGACCATTTTTCTATGGCACATTTAGCCCTCACTTTAGTGAGAGGATGAACTTGCTTCATACTCACACTAAAGTAGCCATGCACATCGAGAGGTGGGTTCAAATGCACTTATGTTAAAGCAAGATGGAATGAAAACAATCAGGAGGGATGATCAAGCCTACAGGATGAAGATCCCATGGAAAACTGAACATAAGAATAGAGGAACATACATGTTTTGAAATGAAAGAAGAAAAGGAAGAATTGGATTGAGCTTCAATCATCTATCCAACTAGTTGTGGATTAGATCTAGGTTATTTGTGAGAAAAAGATAATGCATACTCACTCTCAGGAAACATAACGCATGGTGGCCTACTAGGTGAGAAGGCCTAAAAAGGGTAAGATACATATGCTAGCTGGTATATACTCACAAACACAAAGGTGGCTATGGGGAAAGTCGTGTCGTTGAATGGATTTCTTTCTCAACCATATCAAATTTATACCTCCTAATAACTTTAACAAGGTTCCACAAGGGAAAATTTCGGTTCATGCTTCATGAGACAAGCAAAGCTTTGTATTCTTAAAACTCATGAACAAAGAGGATAGTACCACAGGCATGCAAGTTGTCTTATACAAGGTGGCAAAGATGCAAAATGTAAAAAATGTAAAGTGTAAAGATGTTCAAAGGAGTCTTGTTAAGTTCATGCGAGGTATATCACTTAGGGAACAATGTGTCTAATGTCTCCAAGAGAGGACCAATAAAAGAATAAAATATTCACAACTTAGTGGATGTAGTTCATCACATCAAGCCACTAAGAGGAATGTAATATACTAAGATAGATCACACTTATGAAGGAAATCACACCCAATGCCATCCACAAAGTGAGAAACACATCATATGAATGACAAGGCTACAATAAGAATGCAAATGAATTGATGGTAATGTATACCCCCCACTTTAAAGGAATTTCTACACATTATTTTGTGAGAAATTACTTTAAAGTAGAGAAGGAAAAATACAAAAAGACAACAAGACACATGAGAGATAGCTTGGAAAGCCCTATGCCAAGTCATATTTTTTTGAGTAAGGTTGTGTCAGGTACATGAAAAAGAAACAAGAAGAAAAAGGGAGTTGTCCCCCAAAAAAGAACACACCAAACACATAAGGGATCTATGGATTTGGGGTCAATATATTTGTTTCTACAATGGTATGATTAAAGATCTCAAAACTATCATCATCCCCAAAAACACATAGAACTAGAAGAATGTCACAAAGAGAGTGAAAAAAAAAGGAAAAAAAGTTCATTTTGGGTCAACATGGAAGAGACATTGTAGTTTCAATGCTTTACATTGTTCCAAAAAAGGAAAACAAAAGCGAAAAGAAAATATAAAGGAAAAAGAAAAGGAAAATCATTTGGGTGAACATGTAGGAGAAATTTTGGTCTTGATGCCTTGCATCATCCCAAAGTGCTGAAAAACAAGAAAAAAGGAAAAGTAAAAAGGAAAAGGGACCTGCTCGGTCAACATGGAAGACATAGGGTGTCTCTACACTTCTAGAATCATCTCAAAAAGGAAAAAACAAAAAAAAGGGAAAAAAAAAAAAAGTAAAAAGGGATCCCTGTGGTTAACATGGAAGAGACATAGGGCATCTGACACTTTGCGTCATCCCCAAAAGCAAAACACAAAACAAAAACAAAAGAGGCAATGCATGGCATATAACATAATAGAGGGATAAATAGAAGAATTGGACAAAGAGAGAGAACATCAAACACACATTACGAGAGAACATGATACACACATAAAAGAAAAATGGAAAGGAACATGTAATGTAAATGTAATTCAACCATTAACAAAGTTAGTGACTTTGCAATCTTAAGTAGTATAAGTGGAAGATTAATAACATGATTAAGAGACAATGACAAATGCATTACAAGGAAAAGACTAACAAATTATTTCCCCCACTGAGTGTAGGGAAAGAAGGAGCTAAGGTGGGTGGTGGGAAAGGATCATGCAATAATGAGAATATAAAATTCTACTGCTATAGCATGATAAAGGGATTTTGATCTAAGGGATGATAGGAAAGCAATCCGTATCAGTGAAGTGATACTTGTCTAGTATATCCTTCAATTTTTGACATTCTTCAATTTGATGTCCAAGAATACAATGATATTTGCAATATGGTCGGTTAGAGTCTTTAGGATGGATGACCAACCTATTCATAGGTGGTAAAAATATAAGGCTTTTGTTTAAAACTAGTTGAAGTCGCCTTTCACATTCAGGTGGAGGATGAGCAGGAAACTTGAGTTTTCTCAATTTGTAAGGTCTTCGTCATTTGCTAGACTCTCCTTTTTCATGAATGGAAGGAGGAATAGGATCCATGGGAACCCTATCACCCTTTTTTTGGAATTGGGTTGTATGCATGGATGGAGAATGTTCAAGTCATGAGGATAATCAAATATCATTGTACCATCATTACGAAGTCTCCAATATTCAAAAGGAGGCTTATCAACATGAGGAGGATCTCAATTTTCTATTGGTTTTTGTTCGAGAATTTGATGAATGTTGTGCTCATTTGTTGTGTCACATCCTTGTTTACTTAAGATAGTAAAGCCTTTTCCATATGTTTTTTCAAGATTGATTGATGTGTTTGTAAATTTTTTATAATAAAATGGTTGAGTGTGTTGGTTTAGAGGAACTAGATCCACTTGATGGAGGAACCTTAGGTCCTTCATTAATTTTAGGATGCAAGTATGCAAAGTGATCAGGAGGTGCAATAGTTGGAAGATCTTGTGACTTCATCGATGGGTAAAAGGCTACATTAGCTTCAAGGTTATCAAGACATTCATTTAGGAAGTTGTGCATGCTATCATCATATTCTCCACTGATGTCTACATCATGAGGAGGAAAATCATGGGGAGTTGAAGGAGCATGTGGAAGTTCAAGGTTATTAGGGTCATAGCCAAAGGCACAATTGGACATGTCTACTAAGGATTTCAATGAATTCCAAAAATTTTTAAGAGAGAATGCCATGATGACAATTAAAGTAAACTAAGATGCAAGAAATAATAGAAAGTAGAGAATCTAGAAAGAAAACTAGGAAATAACTATAGAAAACTGTAATGCAGGAAATACCTAGAAAAATGCTTGAAAATGCAATATGAATAAAAGTAAGTGGACTGATTCGCCTAGGGTGGCGAATGAGTCCAAGTATGATATTTTTTGTGTTTTTCAAAAAAATGAAAGTGATTCTAATGATTTTTAGATGCCAATGAAGGATACAGATGTATTTTTTTAGTTTTTTCAACGACATGTTATGCAAAAATGAAATCTAAATGAGTCTTTCACTAATGCAATTTTAAGAAGCCCTAGGATGCAAAAACAAAACAATACCTTAATTGAATGTAGATGAAAACATAATCTACAATGCAAGATGTAAATGAAATAAAAAAGAAAGAGTTCAATATGCAGGTTCACCAAAATGAACCATAGATTTTTGGGTGTGGGACTTATAGGCTACTCTTGCACTCTTAGGATGTTTCACCTAAAAGTAGATAGATAAACCCCACACAAAATGTAGGTAGGTTCACTCAAATTATGCAATGTATGATGTTATTAGACTAAATGATATGATCTAAATGTTGTTATATCAACTAATTGACTAATTATGGATGCAAAACCTAAGAATTATGCAATGTTGGAAAACACAATGTGATATGCAAGTATGAACTAAGTGTGAACAAATGCAAAAGAAAAATGAAAGAGACTAAATCAGAGTGCACCTGGGTGAAGAATGTTAAATCTGGAGTGCCCTGAATACTGACAAAAACCACTAAAAGTCACTAGTGGGACTCATATTCCACTGATGGTGAATTAGTCCTGCTTTTGATGAAAATTGTTGGAAATTGGTTTCTAAGTGTCAGGATGTAGAATCTGACAAAATTTGGATTTCTAACCTTAAGGTGGGACTCATTTTCCACTGATGGTGAAGTGGTCCTCTCCAAAAAATTTGTGAAATCAGGGGACAATTCTACAACACCATATTTGACGTTGTCTGCTTGTCAGGTTGAAAAAGTTAAATCTATAGAAAATAAATAGAATGCCTTCTCCAAGCTTGAAAGAGGGTTGATTTGACTTGAAGCACTTTGTTGACTTCTTGACTACCTTTCAAAACCTAATTACTTGATACATCTACAAACCTAAGTCTGCAAACACACATGCAAGAGTGGAAAAAGGGTTAAGGGTTAGGTTAGAGGGATTTTCCTTGGTCAAATCCCACTTTGGTAATCAAAGCCTTAATGAAGAAATGAAATGAAATAAACAAGGAAAGATGAATGAATAAAAGTCAAGTGTCCTAAACACACCTCACCCTTGTTGGAGAAATCTAAAGATATGTCAATGGCTACTCCAAGATGCTTGATAATTAATTGATTAAATGATGCAAAGAGCTTGAATTTGATTTGAATGCTTAGATGAATTAGTGAATTTCGTGGGGATTAAAATGAATGTAAAAATACTTATTTATACTCATGTGTGCCTTAGTAATTATATCTCATTACAAGACAACATCAAGTGATTTTGAATAAAACCCGGAAAGAAAATATAAAATATTTTGAATTTTAAGCCAAGAAGGACTCATTTGCCACCCATGGTGAACATGTCCCACCATGGACTTGAAAGTGGGTGTCAGGAATTAAGTCATATTTAATGTTTTTTGTCAGGTTTACATTCAAAAACACACTTAATTAAGCCTTATAAGGGCATAAAGGGGCTAAATAAAGCATAAGAAAGGTGTAATAAGCATAGAAAAGCATGAAATCTTATTACAAGACTTTACAATACTTCAAAATAGGACTAAGTGATAAGTGATGAAAAGGTGAACTTTTAGGTGAATTGTAATGAATAGAGTCTAGAAAAGTGAAGAAATATCTTAAAACACTTCACCAGACATCATAATTTGATTTTTTAGGACCTAATGTGAATTTTTAAGCCACATTACAACATTAAATCAGAGCAAAATGGATCAAGCATTGCATGAAGAAGAACCTAAAAGACCATAAAAATGTCAAGGGACCATTTTTCTATGGCACACACATGCTTTTCTCATTCATTTAATTAAATATTACATCTTACATTACATTTCTCTTTTCAAGCCCTAGTTTGGCTTTGAAAACCTCATTAGTTCATAATCAGCCCCTAGGATAGCCCTATTGCAAGATATATTTCTCCTTCACATTGAGATCGCTAGGGTCATTCTTAAATGAGAGAGTGTGAAAATTGTTATTCTAGCTCCCAAATCCTAGAACCTAAACTATTTACCCCCCTTCATTTTGGTGAACCCAATGTGATAAGCTTACCATGAAGAAATTACCCTCCATGCACTTGTGTACTACCCTTCGTGTTTTTCAAAACTTGAGTAGTAGTTAAGATATAAATTCCAACTCTTGTCATGCTAAGAAGTTTGAGTTTTCAAACCAAAACAATTCCCAACCTTTTAGAAAATAGAAAAAAAAAATCTTTAATTCAATCCCCCTCAAAAAAAATCCAAAATGTCAATAACCAAGTAGCTATAGTTAAGACTGCAATACTTGTTGGCCTCGTCTAATGCTTCAATAACTAAGCACTTAGAGCTATGACTTACAGATTAGACATTTTCACTAAGTAGCTATCTCACTCATAATGAAGGTTCATTTCATTTTTAACCCAAGGACATAAACTTGAAATTGGTTAGCACTCTATGTGCACTAATACTCCACTATATTCATCCATAAACTAGAAAAAATAGTACTAAAAATAACATGCTAGAAAGAAATCAACTTAAGCATTGAGCATGAATTAACAACTACACTACGAATCAACACCTAGATTGGAAATGCAATATAGAAATGGAAATCTCAACAAAAAAATAGGAAACTACTCTATCTACCTTCATTGCGGGAATATTCATAGAATAGAATTCCAGTGGTTGTAGGAACATTCAACTGTTGAAACTGAAACTAATTGTTGAATATAAAATAAAATTTAAAGTAAATGGGTGGAATTACCACCAAGTGGGCTACCTTGAGTGTGTATTCCTTAATCTAACATAGATGCAACAAATCAGAATATCATTTTATTCCTTGAAAGCATAATTACAAATATCAACAATATAACTGTATAACTAAATTAGGAAAATGCAAGTACAATCTCAAAATCTCCAACTTTGTGAAAAGGGACATCTGACCATTATTTATAGAGGGTAAAACTTCTAATTAACCCTAACTACATAGGCAGGCGACTCTAACAAAGTAGGAGGATGCCATTTATTAAAAGCATAGAAAAGAGAGGAAGGAAGTTATGCATGTGCTAAATTTGTTCAAAGCGAACTTGATCCAACAAAAATAGCACACTCCCTAGATTTTTTCAACTAAAAATCATGACCATTAGAAGGTAGTTACAATATTTCATTCGAACCAAGAATTTCCCTCCATTGGAAGTTTCCCTCCAATGAGATTTTTCCCTCCTTTGACCTCTTAATGATCATATTTTTTACTTTCTTAGCAACTGACTAGCTGGTAGGATTTTCTTCCACTTTGAAAGCTTTTTTGACATTCGCATCTCAATGTGAGCCTATATAATGACATTAGCATGCACAAACAATTGCATATCCATAATTACCTTAAAGTAACATCCATTCAACCACATATAAAATTAACATAGACAATTCACATAGCATGCTAATGTCATTAAAAGTCACAAGGATAAGTTGATGCCCAAGGTTTATAGTTTTAAGGAAATAACATGGAAAATGTCAACAACCAAGTTCCAAAGTCTATGGTAAGAATAGAAAATATATAATAAATCCCATCAAAATTGAGCCATAAATTAGACTCATCATCTCCCTCCAACCTAATTTTTTGTTGGTCCTCTAGCATAGGGAGCACTATTCCTTTTCCTAGTTAGAGCTCCAAAGTCACCAACTGCCAACTGTCCTAGATCAGTCACTATACTATCTGAATTGGGGTCCCAATAGAATCCTTGTTTGTTTTCCAACCTGTTACATCTTGGCCTTTTTGTAGCTATGTCATACTAATAATATTTGTAATTAGGTACATGCCACAATAGAGTAGGTGGCTGAAATGTTAATGCAAGCCAATTCTATTGGTTCATTCTCTTAATCTGCATGTACCTATCAGTTTGTTTGCATGCTACAATATAATTTTGTAGGGAGTGGGGTTCAGCTTGTTTCAACTGATCTGTCAAAGTATTCCACCTCTGTGATAAGTACTCCATTACTAATTTCATTGTAGTAGCAGCTACCTTATCATATTCCTTGTTTGCTCCATCCTTGATAGGCATGATTTTATTTTTGTAGCTTGGGCGATAAAGAATTATGTGCCATGTTTGGTAAATATTTGCAAGGTTACTAGATTTAGCTTTGAGAGGCAAGGGGGTATGGAGTTATCTCTCCCTATAAGTTCTAAACTATTTCCCCTAGCTAATTTGATTCTAGATCTAAGACATAAATACCCTTAAATGGATATCTTCAATGTATAGTGATGGGTTCCAATCATGATCATTAGGCACAACATAATTATGCAAGTATAATTCACGCATTATATTTTTAACTTCAAAACGGGAAGATTGGTAGGCTTGGAAAAAATTATGTGGAGTTTCAATAGAAGGGCTCAAACCTAAAATAATCCTTGACAGTTTAAAGGAAATACTTCGATCCTTCAAATGCAGTGTGTATACTCTTGGAGGAGTTTTGCATGCTAGCATTTGGGGTACTAAAGCTACTACATTATCTACCTTATCCTTCAAGACAACAATCTTTGCATTGTTTTCTTCAATTTATGCATTTTTTTCTTTCTAACCTCTTCTTGGATCTTGCATTTTTCCTTTTTCTACTCCTCTTTCCTTTACATCTCACTCCATAGGTTCAAAGCCACGAGATTTCATGAAAAAGTGGGAGGTTTATGTTTTCCTACAAAAATATCTCCTCGCATCGATTCTTGTTGCTCAAATAGCACCAGCTACAATGATTTTGATTGTTCATCTTGCTTAGATTGGATTGGTTCTTGATTCTCATCTTGCTTTTGATTCTCAACCTATTCTAAAATATTAGCAAGCTCTGCTAATCTTATGTTTGCTTTCTCTCCAAAACTTTCTTTTTCTTCAACATTTACCTGCCCCATAGCGGCTTCTGTCTTGTCCCTATGTGTTCTCCTGATTCTAGAGCTTCTCTTTAGGGGCATATCAATAGCTAGCCCAATTGGTTTTGATTTATTAGAAGGGATTTTATGTTTTTCTTTAGCTGTAGGAAGACCAGTGTTATTACCCTTCCATTTCTTAGGGTTTGGTGTTTCTTTTTCTTCCATTTGCTTCTTGGCCTTCCCTTTTCTCATTTTTTCCTCTCTCATTTGTGCCTCCTCTTTTCTAATGGAAACCCTAGTTCAAATTTGGGTTTTGGAAAAAACATTAACATCTGGGTCTAAGAATGAACTTTCCTCATTTGAATATTTTGATTCAAAGGAGCAAGTTCTTATAGTTGCTTCAACTACAAGAGGGTTTATGCTAGAGTTTACACTAGAGGTTGGAACTCCAAGAGTGATTTCAACAACCCTCTCACCCCTACTAACCCTATGAGGTTGAGGATGACCTCTAGGTCACACATTTTCTAGTCTAAACTGATCAATGTTTACCAATTCCCATGTCAGACTAGACACCTCTTGCAAGGATTTATCTACTAACAATTTTATCAAACAATGATGGGAGAAAAAATTATCCCTACCTTTTTGTGTTTTAGCTACCATGATTTCAAGGAGGTTATACAACACATTGCATGCCCAGCGTTTGGAGTTAAATGAAACTCCAGAGGGAGGGGTGAATCGTTGTCTTAACTATTTGACTATTTTTTAAAATATTTAAACACATAGCTCAGATTTGATCTCAATTTCATTATGATTAAAGCATTCATGAGTTGAATGTAATCATTCATAAATAGAATTGAGAAAAATAATGACTCAACTGTGAACAGAAACAACAACAACAAATTAAACCAGAGAGAACAAAGAAGAACAAAGAGGCACAATATTTTGCCGAGTGGAAAACCCTCCTGGGGTATAAAAACCACTCCCTAAATTCCTTCCAGGCTTAATCTTTTAATCAACTGTTCACAATGCCTTATAGGCTGTTTTGAGCACCCACTCAAGGAGCACCAACCCCTCGTTTAGAGATATCTATCTCAAGGAGTACCAACCCCTCAGTTTACTTTTTGAACAATAGTGATGATTCAGAGGATTTCTCTATTTTCAGTTAAGCACATATCTCTCTATTTTCTCGTCTATAGAATACCTTAAAGATTCAATAATTGAATCCCTAAAATACTACGTAGAAAAGAAATTTACAATCTCTGCATTTTTATTTAGATTTTTATTGTAGTGTTTCATCATACATTTTCATACAGTCAAAGAATGATATTCTTTTTGAGTTACAACAACAGTTGAACAGAAAACTAAGTTTTCTGCTTCTTTAAATAAATGCCAGAAAAGTAACAGCAGAACAACCAACCAAAACAAGAGTCGTTTCACCCAACTTCTGAAGCTTGTGAGATTATTTCTCAGACAAACCTGTAACTCCCATGGCTCCATCAACCACTGTCGAGCATCCAGCCAGAGAGGCGCACCAAACAAACCTTCCATAGACCTCTGTAGAAACTGTTACAGTCAGCAGCAACAGAAATGTAAACATTCATGATGGTGGCCAAGCTAGGGTTCGATACCCAACTAAGAGAATACGCTCAAAATGTTTGCCCTAAGTGACTTTCTTTTCAAACGAAGACACGTTATGCCGTAGGAAACTCTAACGTTGTCAGACAACCTTATGGTTGTCGCTTTTGCCAAAGTTCACCAGAGTTGGAGAGAAGTCATACCGAAAACAACATGCTACACCAAGAGCCAAGAGTTATTTTCTTTCCAATCGCTGAGACTCGGTGAAGTCGGGAAGACATTAAATCGAATGTTCCATGTTTCACCGAATGATCACTTAATTCATTTGGTCGCCATAACATAAAAAATTTCCTACCAATGAGACCATCTGTCCCAAGCGGGTCGCTATAACTAGCTGACATCGAAGAGACCTCATGTAGAATTCATAAAATCATATTGAAACATTCTGACCACTTTAGATCGCCAAGAGAATTCAATTCTCATACTGACAGAGTCCCTTTTGATTTCCATTCACTTTTCGGTCGGCGAGACAATTTGAAATCGCCAAGACCTCACAACGATAACCACCTTGTCTGGTTGAAATGAGCATTAAATAACACATCAGTGAGACATAACAAACTCGCTATGATATCATACCGAAGATAGAACTCCTACCGATGAAACCCCATTATCACCTATCGACAAGACATAAGAGAGTCGGCGAGACCATATGCCGATGAACCTAACTCTTACCGAAAAGTATCCATCCACCAAGGTCGGTGTAACTTTACACATTTGATATAACATTTCGTCGAAGCAGTAACCTTATGCCGATAAGACATTCTATGCAATGATCGGTGAGACATAAAATCTTCGGAGGGACAATATACCGAATGCATTATGTTTGGACGAAGAAAACTCCATAAGCATAAGTTGGTGAGACAATATGATTTCGCTATGACCTCAGCCCGACAGCCAAACTCATGCCGTTATAATTAATCTGAAGCGGGTCAGTGTGACTTAAAGAAATCGATAAGACCTTATCCCGACGGTATAGCAAATGCCGATATGATCTTTCTATTGTCGCCATAACACAAAGAGAAGTCTTGCCGACTACAGCTTGAAAGTTAGATTCATTCGCCATGACATCTGAAATGTCTTGCTGATAGGCAATTCAGACATTTCAAAGTGGATCAGGGAGACCCTGCTATACTCATGCCAATATGTATAAGCCTGAAATGCAAAGAGAACCATCCTGACAAAGAAACCATCTTTCAAACTCTGTTAGTTAAAGAAATAACATTCATAGCATGAACCAGAATTCTTATCATCATCATGAAATTGAAACATAACAAATAATTTTCTGTAATATCCAAGAGACATCAAAGAAGTGCCATTGTAAATCATAAGGATCAAAGATTTTGTCATCAAGGACAAACCATAAACACAACTGAGATCCAACAAACTCCCCCTTTGTTCTTGATGGAAAAAAACAAATGACTCTCCCCCTTTTTGCCTCAATGACAAAGAGTAGAAGAGAAGATCATGCATTGCCATGAAACACAACTGAGAAGCCAACCAAAACATAATGAGAAACAACTGCAAAAAAAAGGAGTAGTGCAACACCCAAGATTGTAGGAGAGCTATAAGTGAATAAAAATATGTAACTTGCTCCCCCTAAGTAGTAGCTTGGAGATTCAGTAAAGTAATGATTGAGAGATAACTCCCAATCGAAGTCTCAACCTTTCAAATAGCTCTTTTGCTAAGGGCTTAGTAAAAATGTCAGCCACCTGATCTTGAGATCCAACAAACTGTAAGCAAACTTCATTAGCCAAAACCTTTTCTCGCAGAAAATGAAACTTAATAGCAATATGTTTAGTTCGAGAGTGCATAACATGATTTTTTGATATATTTATTGCACTAGTGTTATCACAAAGGATAGAAACAGGTTTAGGAACATTTATACCCATATCAGATAGAGTTTGACTCATCCAAAGAACTTGTGTACAACATGAAGTGGCAGCAATGTATTCTACTTCAACAGTGGAAAGGGAAACATATACTTGTTTCTTGCTGTGCCAAGCCACTAAGCGATCACCAAGAAAGAATGCAACACCACTGGTGCTTTTCCTATCATCCAAACAACCAGCCCAGTCAGCATCAGTATAAGCAATCAAAGAGAAATCATTGCTCCTAGGATACCAAAGACCATAATCAAGAGTGCCCTGGATGTATCTAAAGATCCATTTAATAGCAGTAACATGAGATTCTTTAGGTGATGCCTGAAAATGTGCAATAGTGCAAACCACCTGCATAATGTCAGGTCTAGAGGCAGTTAAATATAAGAGACTTCCGATCATTGATTTGTATTCCGTTTGATTTGAATCAGGAGAATCATCAATTTTAGTAAGTTTGCATCTAGTAGCCATTGGAGTGCTAACAAGATGACATTCATCCATTTTAAATTTCGTAAGCATCTCTCTAGCATATTTGGATTGAGATAGAAATATTCCAGTCTCACATTGAGAGATTTGAAGACCCAAAAAGAAATTTAATTCTCCTACCATTGACATTTCAAACTCAGATTCCATTAACTGAGAGAACTTTTTACTCATAGTGACATTATTGCAGCCAAAGATAGTATCATCAATGTAAATTTCAACAACTAAAATATCTGAACCTTTAGTTTTAACATAAAGATTACTGTCTACACCTCCTCTAACAAAGCCATTAGAAATTAAATGACTGTCCAGCCTAGAGTACCAAGCTCTAGGTGCTTGTTTTAGGCCATAGAGAGCCTTTTTCAACCTATAGACATGGTTAGGATTATCTTTGCATATAAATCCTTCAGGCTGTTCAACATAGACCTCTTCATCTAAATAGCCATTCAAAAAGGCAGTTTTGACATCCATTTGATAAACAGTAAAGTTTTTGTAAACAGAATAAGCCAAGAATATTCTGATGGATTCTAATCTAGCCACGGGTGCAAAGGTTTCACCGAAATCAATACCTTCTTGTTGAGCATAGCCTTTGTAGACAAATCTTGCTTTGTTGCGAAAAACATTACCATTTTCATTCACCTTGTTTCTATATATCCATTTGCCTCCAATGACATTCTTGTCATCTGGTCTTGGCACTAACTCCCAAGTCTGATTTTTCTCAATCTGATCAATTTCTTCCTGCATAGCATTAAGCCAACATGAGTCTGTGAGAGCTTCATTAAAGTTTTTAGGCTCAAACTGAGTAACTAAACAAAAAGCAACTTGTGCCTTTTCATCAGATTCAATAGATTTTCTTCTAGTTTGAACTCCTGCATATTTATCCCCAATAATCTGATCTTTGGAGTGATAAATGGCTAGAGTTTTTGAAGGGGCTTTTGATGCAACCTTTTCAGGAATTGCTTTTTCATTTTTAGGGCTTGTTGATTCAGCAATAGACTTTGTTGTTTTAGCTCCTTCTGAAATTATTTCAAATTCAAGTTCTTCTTCCTCATTATCCTACAAAGATTTAGCAATCAAATGTGGTCTTTCATCAAATTTGACATTAACAACTTCAACAATCTTGTTAAGCATTTTGTTAAGGCATTTATAAGCTTTGCTGTGAGTTGAGTATCCCAAAAAGATACCCTCATCACTTTTGGATTGAAAACTTCCAAGATTATCATCATCCTTTTTGATAAAACACTTACTTTCAAAAATTTTAAAGTATCTGACAAAAGCAGTTTTTCCAAACCATAGTTCATAAGGAGAGTGTTTAGATTTCACCCTAAGGCACCTCATTCAAAATGTATACAGTTGTATGAACAACTTATTTCCAGTACATATCGGGCAACTTACCTTCAACTAGCATTGTTCTAGCCATTTCTTTTACAGTTTTGTTCTTATGTTCAACTACCCCATTTTGTTGAGGTGTTTTAGTTGTAGCATACTTCCTTTTAATACCATGTTGTTCATAGTAATCAATAAACTCTTGAGAGGTGTACTCACCTCCTTTGTCCCATCGAAGTACTGAGTTTCGATCAGATTCCTTTTTCAACCATTTTACAAAGATTTTGAACCAAAGTGCTTCTTAATTTGTTAAGAAATGTGAATTCAAACCATTCTAGTATAATCATCTACAAAGCATATAAAGCATTTTCACCATTGAAGGATCTTGCTCTAGTATCCACATAACTAATATGCACAAGCTATAAAGGTTTTAAGAAGAATGTCTTTATTCGTTGATTTAGTTTGTTTACCACTAAGCATTCTTTGCACACATGATTTTCCTGTGCTTGCTAAGAACCTGGTAGACCTCATTCTGATTTTTACTGATTCTAAATCTAGATTTTTCTATAGTTAATGTGTCCCAATCTTTTATGCCATAAATCCAATTTCTTCAATTCTAACATCTATTGTATTTCACATACTATTACCATTGCATGATGAGTCAAGAAGATTGTACACATTTCCTTTTGTCCTCCTTCCAGCTGCAACAAACTTTCCAAGTTTGTTCTTAATCTCACATCCCTGTGAAGTAAAAAGAACATGATAACCATTATCACAGATTTGACTAACATTTAGAAGATTGTGCTTGAGACCTTCCACATAGTACACATTATAGATAGGAGTGTCTTCATTCAGAAGAAGTGAACCTCTACCTTTAATTTGAATACCAGAGTTATCACCAAACTTAACATATCCACCTACATAATCTTCAAGTTTTATAAACTTGTCCTTATCGCTAGTCATATGGTTAGAACATCCACTGTCCAGGACCCATAAGTCCTTTTTCTTTGAATGAAAAGCAGTTTGAACCAACATAGTTTGTTCAATGTTGTTGACAGTCTTAGGTTTCCAAACCTTTTTAATTTTCTGCTATTTAGATTGCAGATCAGTTCTGCACTGTTTGACAGAATGTCCTAAAGTATTGCATTTAAAACATTTGATCTGTCTAACAAAACCATATTGTTGCCTAAGACCAACCCTAGGTATTCTAGAATTCATAAGCCTACAGGTGCTCACCTTATGACCAAATTTGTTGCAAAAAAAGCAATAACCATAGAAAAAAGAATTGACATTGTATGAAGGTCTATTACCTCTAAAAAACTTAGCATGATCCTTACTAGATTCTGAGTGATTTGAACCTGAATTTTTTACTTCAGAAGAGGGGTTTTGTTTTGCTTTGTCAATTGAGCATTCACCCTTTTCAAAACCAACACCAGTTTTATCTTTATACACCTTTGCTTGCTGAGCATCTCATTCAGTTTTACAGTGCTTTCATATTTTTCAATTTCCTTCCTAAGAAGGACTACTTCTTGTTCCAATTTTTGAATTTCATGATCTTTGCAGCTTACAGTCTCTCTAAGGCAGACTTCAACTCTTTTAGCTTCTTCAAGCTAAGTTTTTAGAGAGATCAATTCTTGATTTGGTTTATGTTCTTGAGTAAGAACTTGTTTTTTAATTTTTTGGACCTCTTGAAGAGCACATTTCAACTCACTTTCAAGATCTACTTCACCTTCTTCAGTGTCAATGGTGTTAGAATCCATTTTCACGTAGGCACCAGCCATGAACAAAGTTTCCTTTAACTATCACCGGGATGAGTCTCTGGGACCCATATTTGACGTATCCTTACTAAACAGAGTTTTCCTTTTAAAATTAAATTTTCATTAGGTTTGAGCCTTCTCTTAGTTATATTTCAAATTTGTCTCACTGTCACAGATTTGATCATCATAGGGACACTTTGTAGCAAAGTGACCTATTTTGCCACAGTTAAAACATTTAAAGGGAATTTTTCCCTTATATTTTCCTGATCCCTTTTTAAATCTTCTAACAAAATGGGATTCTTTAGAATTAGACAACTCTGATTCACAGACTTCGACTTTTTCTTTCTTTTCAGTGTTAAAGGCAGTTTCTTTTCCTGTTGGAATTGATTTGCTAGTCTCCCCAGCTCTTTCTCATAAGCGTAGTATTCCTTGCAGGCTGTCTAAGGTAAGTTGATCAAAGTGTTTCTTTTCTTCTAGGGCTGAAACCTTAGATTCAAATTTAGGTGGTAAGATTCTAACAACCTTTGTGACAACATCAAATTCATTAACAATTTGACCTAGACCTTTCATTGCATTGACAACTTCATCAACTCATAGGAAATATTCAGCCACTTTTTCATCATCCTTCATTTTCAACTCCTCAAACTGATGTTTGAGAGTAATGATTTTTGACAATTTGACTTTCTCATTCCCTTGATATATAGTTTCAAGTTTTTCCTAGATTCCATGAGCAGATTTGCAATGCATTACTTTAATGAACACATCTTTAGTTAATCCACACAAGATGGAATGCTTAGCTCTGGCATTTGTTTCATACTTCTTTTTCTCAGCAACATCAGTGGGAATAGTGGCAGGTACATTATAATCTTCTAAAATAATGCTCCAAACATCAACATCAAAAGAAACAAGAAAAATCTTCCATTCTGATTTTCCAGAACACATAATCTGTTCCATCAAATAACGGAGCTCTAGTTACAGAGGCACCGTCTTGAGAATGTGCCATTAAAAACAAACTCCAAGACCAAGATCAATCCAAGGTAATTAAACCAATCAGAGGACCCTGTGCTCTAATACCAATTGTTGGAGTTAAAATGACACTGAGAGGGGGGGGAGAATCAGTGTCTTAACTATTTGACTGATTTTTAAAATATTTAAACACGCAGCTTAGATTTGATCTCAATATCATTCTGATTAAAGCATTCATGAGTTGAATGTAATCATTCATATATAGAATTGAGAAAAATAATGACTCAACTGTGAACAGAAACAACAACAAGCAAAATAAACTAGGAGAGAAATGCATGAACAAAGAAGCACAATATTTTTTCTGAGTGGAAAACCTCTGGGTATAAAACCACTCCCTAAATGCCTTCCTGGCTTAATCTGATAATCAACTGTTCACAATGCCTTATAGGTTGATTTTTGAGCACCCACTCAAGGAGCACCAACCCTCATTTAGAGATATCTATCTCAAGGAGTACCAACCCTCGCCATTTTTGGAAAATAGTGACATTCTAGGATTGCTTTTCTCTCGCTCTGTATCACTTTTAAAGATTCAATAGTTGAATCCCTAAAATACTACTGTGAAAAGAAATTTACAATCTCTACATTTTTATTCATTTTTACCAGAGTTTCCATCATCCATTTTCATACCAGAATGATATTCTCTTTGAGTTACAACAATAGCCTAACATAAAACTAATTTTTCTGCTTTAAATAAATGTTTAAAAAGTAATGTCAATCGTAAGTAACAAGAGGAACAAACTCAACCAAAACAAGAGTCATTTCACCCAACTTTTGAAGCTTGTGAGATTATTTCTCAGACAAATCTGTAACTCCCATGGCTCCATCAACCATTGTCGAGCATCCAGCTAGAGAGGCGCACCAAACAAACCTTCCATAGACCTCTGTAGAAATCGTTACAGTCAGCAAAAATAGAAACGTAAACATTCATGATGGCGGCCAGGCTAGGGTTCGATACCCAGCTAAGAGAATACACTCAAAATGTTTTCCCTAAGTGAATTTCTTTTCAAACGAAGACACATAATGTCGTAGGCAACTCTAACGTTGTTAGACAACCTTATGGTTGTCGCTTTCGCAAAAGTTCACCAGAGTCGGAGAGAAGTCATACCGAAAACACCATGTTACACCAAGAGCCAAGAGTTATTTTCTTTCCAATCACTGAGACTCGGTGAAGTCGGGAAGACATTAAATTGAATGTTCCATGTTTCACCGAACGATCACTTAATTCATTTGGTCGCCATGACATAAGATTTTTCCTGCCGATGAGACCATCTATCCCAAGCGGGTCGCTATAACCAACTGACATTGGAGAGACCTCATGTAGAATTCATAAAATCATACTGAAACATTCTGACCACTTTAGATCACCAAGAGAATTCAATTCTCATACCGACAGAGTCCCTTTTGATTTCCATTCACTTTTTGATTGGCAAGACAATTTGAAATCCCCAAGACCTCACAACGATAACCACCTTGTCTGGTCAAAATGAGCATTAAATAACACATCGGTGAGACATAACAAACTCACTATGATATGATACCGAAGATAGAACTCCTGCCGATGAATCCCCATTATCACCTATTGGTAAGACATAAGAGAGTCGGCGAGACCATATGTCGATGAACCTAACTCTTACCGAAAAGTATCCATCCACCAAGGTCGGTGTAACTTTACACATTCGATATAACATTTCACCGAAGCAGTAACCTGCGCCAATACATTCATGCAACCATCATGAGACATAAAATATTTAGAGGGAGTAATATGCCAAAATGCATTGCAGCCAATAAAAACCTTACAAGTATTGCCAGGAGACAATATGATTTTGCTATGACTCCTCAGCTCTAGGGACAACCAAACTCATAAATGAGAATTAATCTGAAGCAGGTCACAGGACTTAAAGAACATAAGACCTTATCCCGACGGTATAGCAAATGCCGATATGATCTTTCTATTATCGCCATAACACAAAGAGGAGTCTTGCCGACTGTAGCTTGAAAGTTAGATTCAGTCGCCATGACATCTAAAATGTCTTGCCGATAGGCAATTCAGACATTTCAAAGTGGATCGGGGAGACCCTACTATACTCATGCCAATATGTATAAACCTGAAATGCAAAGAGAACCATCCTGACAAAGAAACCATCTTTCAAACTCTCATATAGCTAAAGAAATAAATATTCATAAGATGAACCCAAAATTTTATCATCATCATGAAATTCAGAAACATAAACAAATAATTTTCTGTAATATCCAAGAGACATCAAAGAAGTGCCATTGTAAATATAAGGATCGTAGATTTTTCATCAAGGACAAACCATGCAGCTAACTGAGATCTATCAGTCATCCTTTCCAAGGTTCTATATGGTTCAAGAGCTAAAATGCATTAGAATGAAGCATGACTAGTGTCTCAAATGAATATACATTTATCAATGTGGGATTTTGCCACTTTTCTACACTTCAAAGCAGTTGTGCTCCCTCGTTCCCTGCCATTCACAAACCCCAAAGTAGAGTGGTCACTAGGGGTTCAAAGAATTTTCCTAGTTAACTTGTATCCAAAGTAGGGTATAGCTCTCCATCAGCAGAAAAACATATTACCTTTGCAATTCTCTCCTCAGTGGCTATCACTTCTATCCCTTTTACCATTATCTTTCTATCAGAGAGTGTCTATGCAAATTCTAGCACAATATCCTCATTGAAGCTGCCAAGTTTCAAGAAGTAGTCCAACCATCCAAAATTATTGAACTGAACCAAAGAAAGTGCATCTTGTAGTATCACATCATGAACTATAGGCTCATTCCTAATCATTTGACCTCCCATCTTTTTAGCTACCCACAATCAAGCAAATGCTTCTACAAAATTTACTTTCTTGTAATCTTCCTCTGAAAACCGAATTCCTTCTTCCTTCAACTCCTTTGTAGTTCTAACACCAATTTCATATGAAATTTACATTTTTGATGATTTGTAATATTATAATAAATGAAGTAAAGTAACATAAATGAAGGGTGATACACCAAGAAAAATGGTGGTAGTTCAGTGCCATTTCACACATGCAGCCGTCATTTCAACTATATCATTCAAATTGGCACATTTCAAATTTTCTAACATGTATGACGCATGGACATGTGGGTAGACACTTCCCACCAACTTAAATTGCAGCATGTATCTACACAGGCTAGATGGTAATGATGATGTGATAGGGCAGAGTACAAATATATGCTATGTGAAATATCAACATTAATTTACAATAATTAAATAAATGTATCTAAGATAATTGATATATAACAAGTTGTTTCAAATGTACCTAAAAAATTGGAGTGCCATTGAAAAAAATTTGGAAGTATGGGTTTCTCTAAAAGTACAATTGATCAATTAAATAAAGTGGTGGTAGAATGAAGTGATGGTGACGTGATGTGATGGTGGAGTTATGGAAGAGAGAGAAAAGATGGAGATGGATGGAAGATGGATTTATTGATGGAAAAGTGGATTCCCACAAAAGTGGAAATCTTTATTATGATGTGATTTCATGCATACCTTGACTAGTCAGAAGGAGGGACATTAGGTCTACTTCCTTCAACTGTAGGAAGTTTGGAGGTTTAGTGTTAAGTAAATTGCTACATTAATTCATGTTTGGAAGCTAGTTTTTTATATAACCTAAGACAATGACCATTGATGAAGAGTTTGAATCTGACAGGGTCAATGGTTGTGAGCTATACAACACCATTGGGGAAGACTTCTGCAACTTCATATAGTCCCAACCACTTGGTCTATAGTTTTCTTGCATTATCTTCATACCTAGAGTCATAAAGGAGTGCGCAGTCACTTAGTTGGAACTTATTTTCCTTTATGTATTTGTCATGCCATTTGACCCTTTGATTTTGCATTACCTCAACATGATGAAGGGTTGACTTTCTCATCTCATACAAAGCATTTAGTTGCATTATTCTGTCCTTTTGTACCTCAAATATGTCTATCCAAAGATCTAATGCAGTCCTAAGAGTTTTATGCTCAAACTCAATAGGCATTATGGTTTTCTTCCCATACAGTAATTCAAAAGGAGTGAAACCAGCGATTGTCTTCCAAGTGGTCTTATAAGCCCAAATAGCTTCTATCATCCCATTTTCCCAATCTTTCCTATGAATAGCCACTATTTTGGTTAACATAGCTTCTATTTCCCTATTGGTCACCTCAAACTAGCCATTAGCTTGAGGGTGATATAGGGTAGATTCCCTATGCCTCACATTATATTCATTGACTAATGTTGTGACAAGGGTTGATGTAAAATAAGCCCCTTGATCTATCACTATCTCTCTTGGATCCCCATAACATGTGAAGATTTCCTCATAGAGGAATTCTACAACCTTATTATCTCTGGCATGTTTCATAGGTTTAACCTCAACCCACTTGGTCACATAGTCAATACAAACCAAGATGTAGGATTTTCCATTTGATGATGGATCAAAGGAATGGACAAAATCACATCCCCATTTATCAAATGGAATGATGACTACCTAGGGATATAGAGGCTTCTCATCATATTTAGCTGGTGAGCTCATCCTCTGACATCTATCACAATTCCTAGTATACTTACCTGCATCCTTATGAAGTGTGGGCTAGTAATATCATGTATTAAGAACTTTCATTGTTGTCCTCTTGGCTAGAAAATTCCCTCCATAGGGTTCATTGTGACATGCATGCAATATATCATGTGTTTCATCCTCCCTCACACATCTCCTCATTACATGATCTGGTCTAGAGTAGAATCAACATCCTACAATCCATGAGAAAGGAAAAGTTTTCTCAATGAGCACCCTTCTCTCTTTTGGAGAGAAATGAGGAGGAACTCTCCATGTAACCAGATAATTGGCTATATTAGCATACCAAGGTGTGTGCACACTGATAGAAAACAAATTTTCATTAGGGAAAGAGTCATCAATGACTTGAGTGTCCTCTGATATAGTCAATCTAGAGAGAAAGCATGCTACAACATTTTCCTTTCTTGGTTTTTCAACAATGGTGATGTCAAATTTTTGCATCAACAACCACCTTGCTAGCCTACTTGAAATCAAGGGCTTATTCATGAGGTATCTTATGGATGCATTGTCTATACATATACACCTAAACTAGGTCTGGATAATCAATTAATTAAATACAAGTAATTTAATTAATAAGTTACCTTTTAATTTATCTACTTATAAATAAATTTTCAATTTATTTATATTGTTCACTTCCTTTAATTCTTCTATCTTAAATCATATTCTTCTAATATAAATTAAATAAACAAATTCAAATAGTTTGTTTTATTTAATTAATATCTTCTTACTAAATTTGAATTATTCCAAACTTGAATTTAGTCACATGTCTATAGCTTTTCTTCGTTTCACCTCATCATGTGTGTCAACAAATTGAATATGTCAAACAATCAATTCAACATTATCCTCAACAAATTCAAAAACAAACTTGAGACACTTGGCTCTCTTCCTCCATTTATTCTCTCTCACACTTGGAAAATTATTTTCCTAAAGGGAACACTCTCCTTGATTCTCTCTAACTTCTTCATCCTCCCCCCTCGATCTCTCCAGCTAAAATATTGAACGTTGATTGTTGCCACCTCAAAATATGCCTTGGAAAATGTATAAATGCAACCTCATTCTACAGAAAAAGGATCCAAACTTTGAGAAATCATACGAGCTGTAGAATTTTCATTAGAGAATTTGTGAGCATTTAGCAGTTAGCATTTAGAGTATGTGCAAGATCATGATGGGTATGTGTAGGGTATGTGGCTGATGACTTTTTTTTACCCAAAATTGATTTAACAAAAAGGGTTTTCATAGGAGACTCAGTTTTCCACCAATATAAATTATGCTTTACTTTGAATTTAATAAATTATTATTATTCATTTTCTATTTGAATTATAACTAAAGTCCTAATTGATAGGCTGATTGAAAAAAATCTAAAGATTTCAAATGGTATCACATTTTTTCAATCTGAAACATGCTTCACATACTATAGGATTAAAAGAAAAAAATATTAAATTTTATGAATTTTTGACCAAG
>VDFB02119940.1:0-14412 GCA_007258455.2 Sequoia sempervirens | reverse complement strand
GCTCCTCACCACGTGACTTGCCTGTCGACATCGGCGCATGCTGCTGACTTTCTATTTTTAGCCAATTTCTAAAATGACTTACTATAAATAGTAAGTGTTCCGCTTTGCCTTCTTCAAATCTCTTATCGCCAGATAGCTTGAGAGATGCTGATCAGCGGGGTGGTATACATCTGCTTTCAAAATTTGACTTTACTTCAATATCCCGGGTTGGAAAACCTATTGATGTGTTTTCGTGACCCACTAACGAGAATAAAATGCTTAAATCCGCCACCTTATCCTCTCTTGATTTCCAAAGTATTCCTGCGACGCTTAAGATTGCCAAAAGTTCGTATGCTCAACCTTGGGTTCTTTCAAGCATGTATAGGCCCAGTTTCTGGATGTGATTTTGGTCGGTATTTCATGGGGACTTACCAAATTGTCTCGACAAATGGAGAAAAGGAAATCAAATGCTCGAAAGATTTGTCTTACAGAAGCTAAGCACGAAGCTACCTATTCTAACCGTAGTACTGAATTGAAATGGGCTGCGTGGTTTAGAGAGTTCCAACGTCTACCTAAGGCGTGGATATGGAGCTTGACTTCAGCAAACTTCTAATCGGACTTCGCTTTGCCTCGCATCGGACAGCTTCCACGGAGTCGGTGCAATCTTCAAGGGGGATGACTAGAGATGTTCAAACCACCACTTGACATAAAGATACCATCACAACGACGCATACCATTATTCAAATTGTGATTGAAGTTAAGTACATGATATTCCAGTTGACCACACAAGGCGCATTCACCATCAGCAAATACACTAGTGGTATGGATAGATGAAGTTGCTTAGATCAAACACCACATTCCACAATTACTATCTTCTACTTGCATGAAATGAAACTTATTCTACTTTAAGTCACTACTTGAATCAGAAGGACGAAGAAACCTTGCTAGCTACTCACAACAAAGACGAAGTTCACCATCAATGAAAAACTCTTTTATTGAGAGAGTGTTCACAACAATTTCTTACAAAGTTTTCAAAGGGAAAACTTTCCCTCTTCTTCAAACTACACTATCAATCTATACTAAGTTACTCCTAAGCTATCACCTAGTTGCCTCTCTACTCCGACTTCTACTCTAATCTAATGTCTACTGAGTTACAAATGAGGGGGACTCCCCCTTTATATAGCTAGCCAAGTCCCAAAAGACGGCTAGGGTTACAATCAATAGAGTGGCCAGAATCGTGCCACCTCAGCCCTAAACAATATTTGCCCTAAAAACCGCCACAAAGGAGAGTGGGGTAATAAATGCGCCATAATGTCCACCATCTTCTAGAAGATTCCAGCTTTGAAACGCGTTCACACTGCTCTTGATCTCCTTCTTGACGTTGTTCTTCAACCTCGCTCGAGCTTCCATTCTTTTCTCCATCTTGAGTTTTGAAAACACCTCTCTAGACTTAGGCATTTTTCTAAGACAAAACATTTGTGCCTTAGAAAATTTTAAATCACTTTGAAAATTTTCCCTTAGAAAATTTTATTCACTCCTCAATCACTCTGCCTGTGGTGGAGAAAATTTTATTTTGCTTCACTTGGAAAATTTTCCTCGCAAGCACAACATATTTTATTTTTCACCTGGCAACTTCCAACGCCTGGGCATGTATTATTCACCCTTTGTATTTTATTCTCCATAAAATTTCCAACGCCCAGGCAAAACTCTTCAACACCTTTAACACATAGCACCTTAGGCGCAAGTAGCACTTAGAGAAAAATAAAATAAAATAAAAGCGCCTAGCATTTTGTTTCACCACCTCATGCGCCTTAGAAAATTTTCTAACATCTACCACTTGAAGAGGGATAGCCACACCTTGGGAAATATTTTCAACACCTTTACCTCAGGCGCATGTAGCACTTGGAGGAAAAAAAAAATTTTAAAACTCCACCACGCCTAGCATTCACTTTGTTTTGACCACGCCCTAGAGTGTTCACTTTCCTTTCACCTTATTTACCACCTTATCTTCACCTTTTACATCTTCAACTTGGCGCATTTTGACATATAAGGAGGACTATCCCACTTCCATTGTTTTGTCTTCACTTGACTCATTTGGGCGCATTTCCACCTAGGTGAGGGATAAAAATTGCTGACTTGTTGACCCACTTTCCTCTTGGGCGCATTTTTATGTAGGAGAAGGACGAAATTTGTTGACTTGTTGACTTTCATTCATCCTTGGGCGCATTTTTGATGTGGAGGAGGATAAAGCATGTTACCACGTCCCTTGTGACCTTTCATCTTCTCCGTTTTCGTCTTCACATGCATGCATTTGGGCGCATTTTAGCCCTTGAGGAGGATGAAGCTGCCTTGACTCCTTTGACCTATTTGCAACTTGGGCGCATTTAGCATAGGGAGGTGGATGAAACATTTCAGACTTAGAAATTTTTTTAAACTTCTTCATCCCTTGAGGGCGCATTTTACCCCTGGAGGTGGATGAAACTTTGCCTTAGAAAATTTTTTTGCTATCAACCTTGAGCTGGGCGCATTTTGCTATGGGAGCAGGATGATATGTGTTGACTTCTTTGACTTTTATCACCTTTGGGCGCATTTTACCCCTGCTGCAGGATAAAACACTTTGACTTTTCTTTGACCAGTTGTGCTTTGGGCGCATTTTGGCCTGTGTACTGGACGAGCTTCATGACTTTGAAATTTTCCATGCTTCCTTTTTTCGCTAGCTTACGTGCCCTGCTATTTTTAGTAAGTCCTCTCAATTTTGTACCTCTGAAGCTCGGAATGACTTGAAATTTTGCGCACTGCATCCTCATAGCCTTGTTGTCCTGTTGACACTGCCATTTTTAGTTAGTCACCCTGCTATTTTTAGCATGTTTCTGAAGGTGGTTTACTATAAATAGTAACCTCTTGTTTCTGGTAGCTCCATTGCTCCGTTTGACTTGGAATTTGAATGAGGTGCTCCTCACCATGTGACCTGACTGTTGACACTGACGCATGCCCCTGATTTACTATTTTTAGCCAGTTTCCAAATTGACTTACTATAAATAGTAAGTGCTCTGTTTGACTTGAAATTTCACCAGCAGATAGCCTGAAAGACGCTGATCGCGGTGGTTTACACCGGTTTTCGAAAATTCTGACCTTTTACGCCTCTTTTTGGGTCCCGAAGCTGGAAACCCTAATTCGCTCTGCATGCGCATCAAATGATCTCTGTTTCTCTTCGTTTTTGTGGCATTGCGATCAGCTCGTAATTCTGAATTGCTGGGAAGCGGCTGCTGGGACACACCTGCTAAAAATAGCAAGTTCCTTACTGGGTGATCATCTCCGTTTGCATGTCACACCATCGCGTAGGTCTCGAAAAACCCAGAAGGAATACGCAAACATGCAAAGAAAAACTCTGCATCTGAACCTTGAAATTTGTGCGAATTTGGTACGCTAAAATAGTAGAAGTTATGCTGTTCTTTATCTCCGTTTTGCGCAAGCAGCCCGATGTGCTCTGAATGCCGTGTGACAGTCGGAATTTCAAAAAATGCTGACGAATTGCCCTCAATTTCACACTTACTAAAAATAGTAAGTACCTCGGAATTTGATGAAAACTTGCTGAGAGCCTGCTGGAAGCATACTGACAACACTGTTAGTCTCAATTTTCAATTTATTCACTTTATTCGACATTGGATTGACCGGGAAAAATGAAACCCTAATTTTTAGACTTGGTCAATTTCACGCTTAAATTCACTGACGGGCGCAATCCTCGAAAGGCAGACAGTAGAAAAGAGAGACAACGACAAAACAAACGAAAAACAAAGCCAAAATTAGGGGGTCCCCATTTGCAATGGGGCGATGTGTGAAAAACGTCACAACAAAACCCTAATTCATCTTGCATGCATATCAAATGATCTCCGTTTTTTCTCGTTTTTGCTGCATTGCGATTAGCTCGTGATTCTGAAGTGCTGGGAAGTGGCTGCCGGGATGTATCTGCTAAAAATAGCAAGTTCCTAAATGAGTGACCATCTTCGTTTGCATGTCACATCACTGCGAAGCTCTCGAAAAACCCATAAGGAATATGCAGACATGCAAAGAAAACCATGACATGCAAACCCTAAAAATAGCCCTGTTGATGTGTTTTTTATGACCGCACCAAACAGCAGAACAAAAATAGTTTAGGGCTACTCTGTTCTCTCTTGATCAAAGTATTCCGTGTGCTAAGATTGCGAGATAGATCACACGTTCAACTCCAAGGTTCCTTAAGTGCGAATAGACCCAATTTGGTTGATGTGTATTGCTGTGTTATTACGAGGGGACTTACGTAATTGTTCAGATTTCTTGCAGTCAGCAGCTAATGTATGATTTGAAGGGGATTCTTATGTGTATGATTTGGCAATGTGGTTCTTTTTCTAAAACTAATCAGAAATATGCTGAAAGTAAAGGGGTATAAAGCCTAAGAAATTTATATTCTATTCTAAATGCAGGATATGTGGAGCTTTGTTTCAATAGACTTCAACCGGATTTCACCTAGCCTCCGTCGGACAGCCTCAGCAAAATCGGTGCAATCTTCAAGGGAAATAGCAAAAGATGTTCAAATTATGACTTAACATGCATACACCATCACAACGACGCATATAAGCATATAAATCACAACCGAAGTTAAACTAAATGTAATGTCCAGTTGACCACACAAGGCGAACTTATCATCAACAAGCCGCTAGTGGTATGGAATAAAGCGAAGCTATCTCAATAAAACACCACACACCGAAGTAAGCTACTTGCATGAATTTAAGCTACTTGGATACGAAAGGAAGAAGAAACCTTGCTAGCATTTCATGACAAGACGAATTCCATCATCAATGAAAAGATCTATTATCATAAAATGTGTTACACAACAATCTCCTCAAAAGTTTTCAAAGGGAAAACTTTCTCTCTTCTCCAAATTATGCAAAAATGCTCTACAATGCTACACTATCTAATTCTAATGCTAATACTCTCTCAATGTCTACTGTCTACTATTCCAATATCTAATCTAATTCTAATGAATTACAAATGAGGGGGACTCCCCCTTTATATAGCTAGCCAAGTCCCAAAAGACGGCTAGGGTTACAATCAATAGAGTGGCCAGAATCGTGCCACCTCAGCCCTAAATAATATTGCCCTAAAAGCCACAGGAGGAGAGTGGGGTAATAAATGCGCTATAATGTCCACCATCATCCTTCTAGAAGATTCCATTTGTAGACGCATTCACACTGTTCTCGATCTTCTTTCTTGGCGTTCTTTGATTTCTTCAGGGTTTTCATCTTCGTCACTTCGAATTATACTAAGTCTTAACACTTAGCCATTTTCTTGCAACTTTCTTCCTTTCGAAATTGAAACTCGCAACTTTATCTTCCTCCGAAGGTTGTAATATCATCGTGCTTCATCACTTCAAGTCATCACGCTTGATCTCGACATTCCTCCTGCAAAACAAGCGAGGAGAAAAGCATTAGAATACTTCATAATGTAATCTTAACTTACTTACCTGATTTTCGCGCGTTCATCGCCTTCACGTTCAAATTCTTCATGCCTTAGCCAATTTTTCAACCCATCTTCCTCAAGGGCGTGCCATCTTTAAGAAATTCGTTTCACCTGCTGGAGCTCTGACAACATCTCTGGCTCAAGAAAACTATCTTCACGAAGGATTTGAGCAAATTTACCTAGGCAGTTCCTTTCAAATTCATCATCTGGAGAATTTCACCTTGAAAACACATTTTCTTCATTTTTGCCTTAGAAAATTTTCAAATTTCCCTTAGGAAATACATCAACCTGGTGCTCACTTAAAATCTTTATCCCAAAATTCTCGACAAGCTGTGGAAGACCTTAAAATCAACTCCTCATCGATAATCTTCGATACCCAGAAGAAAATTTTCTCCAGAACGCATCGAACCCATGGGTGCTCAACGAACGGGTTCATTTTATTTCTCTGAATTTTGAACCTTAGAAAATTATTCTTTCAACAATTTTGTCCTCGTTCTTCGATCCCCTCTGAGAATTTTGCTCTGACTTGGAAAATTTGTATCAATTCTGTGCAGCTGGCAATCACTGACTTCACCTCTGGCAACTCTGCTCATGTTTCAGGAAAATTCCATCACCTCTCTAGACTTGGGCATTTTTCTAAGGGAGAAAATATTTTGTGCCTTAGAAATTTTTTGAATCACTTCGAAAATCTTGCCTTAGAAAATTTTATATCCAACTTGATCAACTTTGCCTGTGAAAATATCAACCTCACTTAGAAATTTTTTTTTTATGAAGGCGCCTAGCACATTTTATTCTCTAACACCACCTTGCATTTTACTTCACATTTGGAAAAATATTTATTTGAAGCCCCAACGCCTTAGAAGAAATTCTCACCACTTCATCTTATACTCCACCTTAGGCGCATAGCACACTTTGAGGAAAAATTAAAAACCACGCCTAGGCAATTTTCTTGTGTTCACCACGCCTTAGCAAATTTTCCTACGCCTTAGAAAATATTTAAAATCACCTTAAGACTCCCATCTCCCTAGGCGCATATAGCATTTGAAGAGGAATTTAAAATCACGCCTAGGCAATTTTCTAACACACACGCCCAGCAAAATTTCTCTAAGGCCCACCACCTTGGGCGCATTCTACACATGATGGAGGAAATTCAAAAATCACGCCCAATACTCTCCTTCACCACCTTGAGCGCCTAACACTTACCACCTTTCACCACGCTTTGGCAATATTTTTCACCTTAATTACCACCCTCATTCACCATTTACTATTTAAACATGGGCGCATTTGAGCCTATCCACTGGATGACTCTTCAACTTCATTTTTTGTCTTTACATGGCCCACTTTGGGCGCATTTTGCCATGCAAGAAGGATGAACTTTACTTAGAAATTTTCCTTGACTCTTTTATGAGGTGGGCGCATTTTGCACATAGAGGAGGACAAAAACTTTTGACTGCTTTGACCATTTTCTGCATGGGCGCATTTCTATGTATGTGCAGGATAAACTTGGGCGCATTTTGATGCATGAGGCGGATGAACTCCTTTGACTTGCTGACTGCCTCTTGGGCGCAAATAGCATGGTGAGGTGGATGAGATTATAACGCCTTTTGACTTCTTTTCAAATCTTTGACCCTTTCCTTGCATGGGCGCATTTAGGCCATGGTGGAGGATGAAATACCAATGCCTTAGAAGAATTTTCAACAAGAAGCTTGAGGTGGGCGCATTTCTTGTCATGAGCAGGATAGAAAACTTTGACTCTCCTTTGACTTTTACACCTTGGGCGCATTTTGCCCCTGATGAAGGATGAAGCCCAACACTTAGAGAATTTTCAAATCAACTCCTCAAGGATGGCGCATTTGGAGGTGGGTGGCGGATTTTTGCACTTAGAAAATTTCTCAACTTTTTCTCTGAGTTCCCTTGGGCGCATTTAGACATGCCTTCAGGATGAAAAGAGTTGACTTTCATTGACCATTTCTAGCTTGGGCGCATTTTGGGGTGGCAGGAGGATGAACTCATTTCATAAAATATTTTTGATCATCTTGAAGGCAAGCATGGCACATTTTGAGGCACCTGCAGGATGAAACTCAGACTTAGACATTTTCTCGACCTCTGCCAGCCTGCTTCATGTCCTGCTATTTATAGTAAGCCTCTTGATTTTCGTACTTCGGAAGCTCAGATTGCCATGAAATTTTAAACACTGGATCCTCGCGACCTCATTACCTTGCTGACACTGCCACTTTAGTCACCCTGCTATTTATAGCCTGTTTCTGGTGGATAGTTTACTATAAATAGTAACCTCTTGTTTCTAATAGCTTCATTGCTCCGATTGACCTGAAATTTGAATGAGGTGCTCCTCACCACGTGACCTGTCTGCCGATACTGACGCATGCGCTTGATTTACTATTTTTAGCCAATTTCCAAATTGACTTACTATAAATAGTAAGTGCCCCGTTTGACTTGAAATTTTACCAGCAGATAGCCTGAAGAACGCTGATCGCGGTGGTTTACACCGGATTTTGAAGATTTTGACTTTTGATGCCTATTTTTAGGCTCCGAAGCTGGAAACCCTAATTCGCTCTGCATGCGTATCAAATGATCTCTGTTTCCCTTCGTTTTTGTGGCACTGCGATCAGCTTGTGAATCTGAACTGCTGGGAGGCGGCTGCCGGGACACACCTGCTAAAAATAGTAAGTTCCTCACTGAGTGAGTATCTTCGTTTGCATGTCACACCATCGCGAAGCTCTCGAAAAACCCATCAGGAATCACCCGACATGCAAAAGAAACTTCGACATACAAACCCTAAAAATAGCCTCGGAAGGATGAATCCTAAAAGTGGTCGTCTCGTTTTGCATGTTACATCATCATGAGTCTTGAAAACCGAAGGAATATGCCAACATGCAAGAAAATCTACGCATCGCACCACAGAAATTCATCGGAAGCTGGTACTAAAATAGTAAGTTGTTTGTTTTGCTCAAATTTTGCCTTGAAGCGATCCGATATGCCACGAATCTTTGTGTAATTTGTCGGAATCTCAAAATAGGCTGTAGTTAAGAATTCACACTTACTAAAAATAGTAAGTACCTCGGAATCTGTTGAAATTTTGCTGAAAGCCTGCTAGAAACATGCTGACAACAATGTTAAGCTCAATTTTCAATTTACTCACCCTATTCGACCTCAAATTGGTTGGAAAGACTCAAAACCCTAATTTCAGACTTGGCCAAATTTCACTCGTTCAAGTTCAAAGACGGGAACGTCCCCGGAAGGCAGACCATAGAAAAGAGACAGATAGAGAGAGAGACCAAAAACCAAAGCCAAAATGACGAGAATGGAGCAAAAATTAGGGGTCCCCATCTGAATGGGGCGATGTGTGAGTCACAACAAATACAGGAGAATTTCGAACCTCGAAAGTTATCTCATTTTGCATGTCGCACCATCGCGAAGGTTTCAGAAAACCCAGAAGGAAACCTCAGACATGCATTGAAAAATTCTTCATATAACCCCTGAAATCTGCTCTGGAAGCTGAACTACTAAAAATAGACTATTGTCCGTTCTGGCTCAAAATTTGCAGATGAGTAGCCTGACATGTTCTGAATGCAGTGTGACTGTTAAAACTTTGAGAAATGCTGGGAGAACACCCCAAATTGTACACTTACTAAAAATAGTAAGTTGCCGGAATCTGATGAAATTTCAGTGGAAACCTGCTTGAAGCATACTGACAGCAATGTTAGTCTTTGTTTTCAATTTATTCACCTTTTTGATCTTGGACTGACCAGAAAGATGGAAACCCTAATTTTTAGACTCAGCCAAAATTTCACGTTAAGGTTCAACGGCAGGCACATCTCGGAAAGATAGACAGTAGAAAAGAGAGACAACGATAAAACGACCCAAAAGCAAAGCCAAAATTAGGGGGTCCCCATTTGCAATGGGGCGATGTGTGAAAAAGGTTACAACAGACACCTAGGCTTGTTCTACCATTTTCAAGCAGTTTGGCGAGATTCTGTTGAGTATTGGAGGAATTATGATTGTTTGAAGGTTGTTGATTATGTTTTAGACCAGCTATTCGTGCATACCAGACCGCTGTCCAAGTGTATCAGACCTGTTGCAGCAGCTTACATGACCACCTATTGACCTCCGGTGGCTATATCTTGAGGTATATTTGTTCTGGTTTTTAGGGGTTGTTATCATTCTTCATTGTAGCATCTTGGGAGGGTGTTTTACGTCATATTTGTGTCATTTATCTCTCATAACAGCAGTTTCTAATGGTCTGATATGATTATGTTGAGTTCATTGTAACACCATTGGTAGTACCATTGGTGAATGCTTTTGTATTTGCATTTGATACTTACCCCATTGAACAAGTGGTTGCTCTTGTTGAATAAGTGGTCGAGCTTTACTTTATGTTACTTGTAACCTCTCCAACTCTCCTCACAATCCTGTAAGGGCTATAGAATGACTGATTCAGCTTTTTTGCACCACTCTTTTTTAATATAGATCGTCTGTATGATTGTAGGCACAAGAAAACTAAATCACCAACCTCATAAGTCCTCTCAATCTTGTGCTTAACTGCATATTTCTTTGGCTGATTTTGAGCATGGTGTATATTTTCCTTAAGTGACTTAAGGATATCTTGACTATCTTGTATTGACTCTCTCGCCTTGGGAGCTCTACTATCATCAATGCTAAGTCTACAAAAGACATAGCGTCATTCCCTGTACAAGGCTATGAATGGTGGCATGCCTATTGACATGTGATAGTGTTATAACAATGCTCCCCTAAGTATAACCATCTGATCGAAACTTTTTGTTGCCTTGCTACATAATTACGTAGATACTCTTCCACCCATTTATTTACAATCTTCATTTGTCCATTTGTTTGTGGATGGTAATTAATGCTTGGGGGCAACTCAGTATTGGTCAATTTGAATGAATAGCTCCTACCAAAACACACTAAGAAACCTGTTGTCCCGATTGCTAACAATGTTCTTCGAAAGCCCATAAAGTCAGAACACCTCTCTAAAGAATAGATTTTCCACCTAAGGTGCTTTATAATCAAAAGAAATAGCAAAGAAATGTGCATAGTTAGTCAATCTGTCAACAACTACATATATGCAATCTCTACTTTGGACCTTTGAGAGATGAGTGATCAATTCCATTGATATATTCTCCCACTTCTACCAGGAATAGGCAATGGGTGAAGTAAACCTACGGGAAAAGTATGCTCAAAAATTTTCTATTGACAAGTCATACACTCTCTAACATATCGCAAGACATCACTCTTGAGACCCTTCCATGAGAATCTCTCCCTAATCTTCCTATAGGTTTTGAAGAACCTTGGATGTCCTACTAGAGGAGAATCATGAACAGCTCTCCAAATCTTAGCCTTCATCTTAGATTTAGGTACCAAATATATCCTGTCCTCATAGTATATCACATCATCAACCACCTTATATTTGTCATCCTAAAATTTGTCGTCCATGAGCTCGCATGCAAATGTGTTCTTGGAATACTCAACCACAAGGACTCACTCTCCAAGATGCTCAAAACCTCCTCAAGATGCCTCATGTGTTCTTCCCATGTTTTACTAAAAATCAGAATATCATCAATAAATATCAATACAAACTTCCTCAATTATTCTTGAAATAATTGATTCATACAACTTTGGAAAGTGGTTGGAGCATTAGTCAAACCAAAGGGAATCACCAAGAACTCAAAATGTTCAAAATGACATATGAAAGTTATCTTCTCTATGTCCTCTCTCCTCATCCAGATCTGATGGTACCCTGATCTCAAATTCTATCTTGGAAAAATAACAAGCTCCATGCAACTCGTCAATTAACTCATCTATCTGTAGAATAGGATACCCATTTTTAATTGTTTTCTTATTCAATGCCCTATAATCAATACACATCTGCATTGTCCCATCTTTTTTTTTAACTAAAACCATTGCTGATGCGAATGGACTCTTGTTGGGTCTAATGTGCCCCATCTCCAATAATCCCTTAATTGATTTCTCTATCTCATCCTTATGCCTATTAGGATGTTTGTATGACATAGTAATCACTAGTTTGGCACCCTCCTCCAACTCTATAACATGCTCTATCCCTCTCTCTAGTGATACTCCATGAGGGATAATCCCAAACACCTTGCTATGCTCAGATAGCAACTTCTGGATATCTGGATGTTAAGTGTTCTTTTGCTGATCTACAACTTGTTGGTTCTCAGTTGTGATCATATGGTTTGTCCTTGATGACAAAATCCCTTTCAGTTGATTCTACTTGTTGACAGTTTCAGATTGGTTTCTCATGCTTTATCTTGGTACAGTTTTGTCTATATGGTTTACTTGTCTTGGCATTCAGTGGACAATTTACATTCTGAATTTTAATATCTTATGGTACTGATCAGTTTGAGCTTCATGCAGTCTCTGGTTATCTTATTTGTACTTTGTTTCGGTGACAGAAAAGAACATTTCGGCGTGAAAATGCTAGGGTCTCCCCGATCCATTTTTCTGATAAACGTCTGTGTTGCCTTTCGGCAAGACGTTTCTAATGTCATGACAATTTGATTTTACATACAGGCAGCTATCGGTGTGACATTCACGTGGTTTTGGCGACAGAGGAAAGGTCTATCGGCATAAGTATTTCTCACCGCTGAGAGGTCTTACTGAATGAGTCGGGTCTCACCGACTAATACATAAGGAGGTTCATCGGTGTAAGAAATCCCTATTGGCATGTTGTTTCATCGAGCGCTTTGTGTCTTGGCAACCGGCACAAGAAAGAACATATCGGCAAGAGTTGCGGCATCGATATAATGTCTTAGCGAACTCATCATGTCTCCCCGACCGGCAACAAAGGGTGCTCATCGGCAAGAGGTTTTTCTTTGTTGTAACGTCTTGGTGAACTTACTTTGTCTCACCGACCAAAGGAAAAGGAACATATCGGCAGGAGTGTTGTATTTGGTATGTGGTCTCACCAAAGACATTGTCTCACCGATCGTGCACCGAAATGTCTTATCGGCAAAGGTTGTGGCTTCGATGAAATGTCATAGACTCATAGCGATTTCGTGGTGTCTTACCGACTTGTGCACAAAGGTTATATCGATATGAGTTAATGATATTCAGAGTAATGTCTCAACGACTTTGTTGGGTCTTGCCGACTAAGTTTTATGTGGGGCTTTCGGCAAGAGGTTGGTATTGTCTCAGCGACTCAGAGTGGATAAACATTTCGGTATGACTCATGTGCTCGAAGAGAGGTCTCGGCGAGTGACCTCCGGTCTCGCCGATGGAAAACAATGAAGGACTTTGTCGGCATGAAGATTGATTTGTCACAGCGACACACCAGATGAATAAAGGGCTTTCGGTGTGACTCAATGATCTCTGTGGGACCTCTCCTCGATTTTGAAATGTCTTGGCGAAAGCGAATGGGAGATGCTTCTCGGCGATAGTTTGCTCTTATCTCAGCGACTTAGGGTGTATGAAGTAATCTTGGGGAAACATAAAGCGATCTACATAGGGTCTCCCCGATATCTTAAAGCTATAGCGAAGCGGGTGAAACGAAAAAAGTGCAGTTGGGTGAGAAACTTCTTGGCGACTGGGAAAACATTAAGGGCTCTCGGTGAAACATATTGAGATCGATATAATATCTCTCCGACAGTGGAAAGTCACGGCGAAGGCGAATAAGAAAAAGGAGCGACTGACGACATAATTGTTTCGGTATGACATAGTGTGCTCTCCGAGAGGTCTCCCCGACATTGATATGTCTCGGCGATGCATAAAACAAAAGGAACACTTTCGGTATGACTCAAGCATTCTACGAGAGGTCTCCTCGATGACGGTATGCTATAGCGACACTCATAAGATAGAAGGATGCATCGGTGAGAGAACCATTATGTTACAGCGACTTACAAGGGATAAAGTCTTTCGGTGAAACTTAATGAAATCTACATAACGTCTCCTGTAATGTCCCCTTCTCAGCGGTGATCGTTTCAGTTGACCGTTGGCCTATTCCGGAGACCCGTAGGCTATGCGGATGATGAAATTAGGGTTTCCTAGTTTTGAGGAGGTTGTCGCTTGGAGTTTGGGATTCTGATTGCGGATTCTTTCTGGGTTTTCGGAGAGCTTCGCAGTGGTGTGTTCAGTTTGGCATTCCGGGCAACTTCGCGAATTTACTATTTTTAGTAAATTCTATTTTTGGCAGTGGACAGTTTGGGTTCAGTTCAGTTGGACCTCTTCTTCAGTTGTTTCAGCTGGCACTTCAATTCTTGGCCTTGGGCGCATTTTTCTTGGAGAGATAAGTATTTTCATTATAATATTATTATTTTAATAATATACCCCCTTGCCTAGCAGTACAACTTTAAGTTGTTTTTAAAAAGGGGACTTTTGAGGGTCAAGGCGTCATAAGGAGATAAATTATATTTTTAATGTCAAATATTGAGACTAAGAAATGGGACGCCTTTTTGAGAGATTGATTTTATTTGAAAAAGTGAAATATTTTATTGATGAAAAAGGACGCCATCTTTTGGAGGGAAAAGGTGAATTTGAAATTAGGGTTTGGGCGCCCTCTGGAAGCTTCTAGATGTTTCTCTCTCGTCTATTTAATCAGGCCTCAGCTCTTCATTTGGTATCTTTTGTCTACTACACCGTTATGCTGCTGGATTGACTTCAGGCACTCGCTTTGAGGAAAGCACACCTACTAGCATTGGCTCATCTTCTTGCTTGAAAGACAGCAACTAGTTGAGAGGTTAGCTTGTTATTGGTAGTTTTGCATTGTAGTTGAGTTCTATTGCATTTAGTGATGATGTTCAAGCATTTTGTCGTGTTTTAGTGTTGCTGATGTTGCATTGCTGTAGGCATGTTTTGCTCATAATTCAAAAATACAAAAAGATTGCATTTTGGGTGTTTCATATTCTTACTTGTCATAGTAGGGTGCCATATGTTGTTAAGTTT
>VDFB02119939.1:0-24566 GCA_007258455.2 Sequoia sempervirens | reverse complement strand
ATTCAAGTGGAGCAATGGAGCGGCAAAAAGTTTTGAACTGTTGAAGCAAAAGGTGATAGAGCAACCTGTTCTAGCCCTCCCAGATTTCAACAAGGTGTTTCAGGTGGATTGTGATGCCGTTGGTTGTGCCATTGGAGCAGTGTTGAGCCAAGAAGGTAAGCCCATCGCCTATTCTCAAAGAAAAGTTAAATGATGCCAAGAGAAAGTATTATGTATATGATCAAGAATTTTATAATAGTGCAAGCATTTAAAAATGGAGACATTATTTTCAGCCGCTCAACACCACTTCCGCAACCATCTCGTAGTACCTAAACAGTTAGGGAAAATTAAATCAGAGGCATATGAAATGGGTAGAGTTTTTGCAGAGTTATACCTTTGTTTTGAAACATAGGAGTGGGAAGTCAAATAGGGTTGCAGATGCCTTAAGTAGGAGGCATACATTGATGACAAAGATGCAGATTAAAGTGGTTGGGTTCAATGAACTTAAGACACTGTACACAAAAGATCTTGATTTTGCAGAGGTTTGGAAAGCTTGCAAGGAACCTATTACAGTGGATAGGACAAGGTGGCTAGATTTCATAATCCAGGATGGCATGTTATTTAAGGGAAGTCAATTGTGTATCCCAAGGAGTTCCATGAGGGAGAACCTGATAAAGGAGAAGCATAGTGGAGGAATGGCAGGACATTTTGGTCGGGATAAGACCATTACCATTATTAGTGAGCATTATTATTGGCCTCAGTTGTCACAAGATGTGAAGAAGTTTGTACAAAGTTGTAGGGTATGTCAGATGGCTAAAGGAGTGAGCTAGAATACATGCTTATATCAGCCCTTACCTGTACCAGAGAGGCCATGGAAGGATATAAGTATGGACTTTGTCCTTGGTTTGCCAAGGACACAACATGGGAATGATTCAGTCTTTGTGGTGGTTGATAGGTTTTCGAAGATGGCACATTTCATTCCATGTCAAAAGACCCATGATGCAGTCCACATTGCTGACTTGTTCTTTAAAGAGGTGGTGAGGCTACATGGTCTGCTAAAGAGTATTGTTTCAGATCGTGACACCAAATTTGTGGGGTACTTTTGGAGGACCTTGTGAAAGAAGTTGAAAACAGTGTTGAAGTTCAGTTCTGCACACCATCCACAAATAGATGGGCATATAGAGGTTGTTAACAGGAGTCTGGGTAACCTACTAAGATGTTTGGTAGGAGATTAACCCAAGGGATGGGACTTGATCTTACCCCAGGCATAATTTTCTTACAACAATTCTGTCAATAGAAGCATTGGTAAATCACTGTTCCAGATTGTGTATGGAGGTAGCCCCAAAATAGCTCCAGAATTGAGGAAGATGGACCAAGAGAAGAAAATAAGTGTTGAAGCCGAAGATTTTGCAGAACACATCAAGGATATACATGAGAAGGCAAGAGAGCATATTAACAAGATGAATATACAGTATAAGGCTAAGGAAAATCAGAAGAGGAGGTATAAGGAGTTTCAGATTGGTGATGAAGTGATGGTCCACTTGAGGAAAGAAAGGTTTCCAGTGGGAACATATAAAAAATTGAAGATGAAGAAGTTCGGTCCCTTTAAAATTTTGAAGAGGCATGATTCAGGGAATGCATATGAGGTAGAGTTGCCGGATGGATTCAACATTTCCCATGTGTTCAACATTTCAGATTTGACATAGTATCATGAAGGTGGCACAGAGGAAGTACCAACAATGGAACAGTGTGGGATTCCAACACCTACTTCAGAAAATGAGGAGATTGAAGAAATCTTGGATAGTCGTGTGGGAAGGAGTACTAGGAATAGGCAGTATGAAGAATATCTGGTGAAATGGAAAGGAAGGCCTGTTGAAGATTCATCTTGGTTGCCTAAGGCAGAGGTTGACCATTTGGGTTTTACTTCACCATCTGAGACGTGATGGGGTCACTTCTCAAATTACCCTGGGTGTTTGATGCAGGAGCATCTAGTGGTGTAAGGGCAATCTTGCATCACCCAAAAATAGTTAAATTTAAAGTTTCTTAGTTTTTAGATTTTTTACATTTTTGGATACCCTTTTCATCATAATGAAATTCTCAATTTACGGTTTTTATTTTCTATTCCTGGGTTGAAAGATATTGCAGTTTTAGTTTCCCAGATTTGCACCTAAAAATCTTCTGAGTTAGATTTGAGGCACTTAGAGTTCCCAGATTGGCCCTTAAACTTACCAAAATCGGCGTAGCGGATTTTAAGTGCGTTTTTGACTTCGAGACCTTTCTAACAGTTTAAACGGTTTGCGAATCGAAGTCCCAGATCAAAAGTTATGACCTTGGGAAGTTGGCACACTTTCTAGAAGATATAATTGCAAATGTTCTTTTGAAATTTCAACTTCAATTTGTAATTTTTGGCCAAACCGCCTAAACTCAAATTTGAATGTTGTTTTGGCTCCAAACTAAAGAGGAGCTCTATTTATGGGCGGGTTTCTAATTTTTGGGTAACTTTTTGGGGACAAGCTCGCATATTGCGAAAGGGTGATTCTGTAGCTTTCTGTAACTTGCATGTGTTGTAGAACTTGGGGATTTGAGATCCTCTACATGTAAGAAGCTCCATTTTCTGAATAATAAAATTATTCTCTTGTTTGTGGGTTATTTTTCTAAGTCTCAAGTTGCGCCCTCATTATTTTGATTGTTTTGGTCAGACTTCTCGGCTCAATTAGAAGTGGACTTTGAATCACGACTAGAAACTCAGTTATGATATTCACAAAGGTTTGTGCATAAATGAATAAATGAAGGAAATTTCATCATAGTTAACTTATCTTGAAGGTGAGTGTGCAAGTTTTCTATAAACATTTTTTGCAGATGTGAATTAGGGATCTTAACATCAACTTGAGCATATAATGACTGATAACGTGAAATGAAGTCAGTTACTTTTTCATCGACATTTTGTCTACATCGCATTAAATTATCCATTGTCTTTTTAGCAGGCGTATGGACTTGAAAATGACTTATGAAGGCATCCACAAGTTCATTGAATGAATGGACGGAATGATTAGGTATGTTTGAAAACAACTCTAATGCAATGTCCTTCAAGGTCCTAGGAAAAAGTTTGGCTAACAGCGTATCATCGAGGACAAAGTCACTACACAAGGCTATATAAGCATTGAAATGATTAGTAGGGTCTCCTTTACCTCTGTATTTCTCAAACCTAGGCATTTCTATTCCTTGTGGCATCGAGGTTTGTAAGATTTCTAAGGATAAGGGGCTACTATGAACATGATATGTGGGTGGAGCATTTTGACCTTGGATAATGGTGGAAATTTTTTGTTGCATGGATGAAACCATATTAAGGAGTTGTGTAATGATGGGATTGGTGTAAGTGGTATGAGGTGGAAAGGAAAATGGAGATGGAGTGTATGTAATGTGAGGGGAAGTGAAAGGGACACTGAGAGGGGTGAAGGTGGTAGAGGGGATTTGTGATGCCACAATAGAACTAGGAATGCTAGTTAGATTTGTGAAAGAATGTCATGTCCCCAAAATTGTAAGGCTAAAACCAAGAAATTGAAATACAAATAACCACACTGAATACATATCAAAATATAAATGTAACTAATTTACATTTAAACATCATTATTATAACTATAATTATCAAACATAAAACAAATAAATATCAAATTATATATATATATATATGAAATGTAAATATCACTATAAATGATATTATAATAATAATACAATTATAATTATCATTATTAAAATATAAACTAATATAGAAAATAAATATAAGAAAATAAAAATATATTAATATAAATAAATAATATATATTTCATATGTTGGCCGACCACCTTAATCTTATATGCAAACAATTACCTAAACTAAAATATCAGCATCAAGTATATATAAGCTTTGATTACTAACATAGGTAATTAACCAAGGGACACGTTGCTAAGACCAGTCAAAGAGGACATCAATTCCCAACAAAAGGTGCAACAAATGAATGAATGAAAAGGCACATCCAAGTATGGGCAGCTATAAGAACATAGGAAAGAAGAGGGAGTACAGTGAAAGAGAGAAAGGGGTATCTACAGACCTGTCCAAACAGAAAGGTAATTTCTGTTATAAATTAAATAATTACTATTTATGTTGAAAACTAATCAAGAATAAATAAATGATACTAAATGAATAAATTAAAGAATGTAGTAAAGGTTGGTATTTTTCATATACTATTTAAAATATATATGATGAATATAAATATGTTAAATATAATATATTTTCTGTATATGCAATTCATATGTTGATAAATATATTTTATGGTAATTGATAGTTATACATATATTTATGTATTATATTCAATTACGTAATAATGATTAATTCATGACTCTACAGAACTAGATTATGATTTCTTATGTTAATTAAAGATAGATATTAATAGTTGATATTTGATAAAGCTATTAAGTACATTAGGATGTATGAATATATTTGAATATATATTAGGCTGAATAAGTATGTGAGAATTAGAGTGACAAGTAACAATTGGTGAGTATATATTTAGGCATATACATATGTATATTATATGATCCCCAACTATCCAATAATGGTGCTTGTAGCAATTAGTGAGCCTTATAAGTAATAATGACTCTAATCATTCACTATGATGATAAATAGTATGATTCCATCTATGGGATCTTGAGAGATGTTGATATTTACCCTAATATACTTATGAAATGTATTATAGAAGAATCATTTATAGTGAAGGAAATGAATGATACTTTGATAAGAATGAATTATTTGTATCATCTTTGACCTCATTAGATGTTATTACTAAAATTTATTGACCTCTAATATTTCTAATGTCTCTTTGAGAAACACTTTAAATGCAAAATTCGAGTTTAAGTGCTTACACTAAAAAGGGGACATTACAAGTGGTATCAAAAATTTGTTCCTACCATCTTGTGGAAATAGTGTATGCAAACTTACCAAAGACGAAGGTATGTTCTATAAACATATAGAAACACATTCTGATTTATGCAGATCGGGTATGTCCTGTATCCATTGTATGTTTTACATTGACATTTTTTATCCTTATCTTAGCTACTGTATGTAAGTATAAAATAATCATCAAGATATATAGATAAATATAAAATAATCATCAAGATATATAGATAAATATATGTATGTTATTTTGAATTGGGAAATCTGAAGGCTCGATGCAAACAAACATATCACAAATTCATCTTAGTAGAAGATAAACAAGAATTGGCAATACTGTAAGGACTGTATTGTGTTGATTTGTGAATCTAGTATGTACAGATTATGCTAAAGTCTGAACATTGATTTCTTGTACAGAATAATGCTATTCATGTAAAGGATAGAAATAGACATTATAGCATAGCATAATAGTGTTGCATTGTTAGGAGTGGTCAATCATTACCAAATTATTAGCCTTTCTCAGTCAAACCATTAAGGAGGGAGTTGGGAGAAAATGAAGGAGAGCAGATACTAGGATCCCTTCGAGGTAGGCCACCCTCCTTGGATGATTGCAGTTTTCCATTGAGGGCCGAGGGGGTCATTACAACGGGTGTTTGTTGGCCGCCCTCAGGCTGAGAAGGGAGGTGCTAAGGGCATCCTTGTGTGTGGTCCTCTCTTGCCTCACTTATGATGTTGATGAACAAGGGATGATAACTTGGGGTGTTTTAATATCTATTTAGTTTGCTCAGAAATTTACAGATTGAATGGATGATTACATATGATTTACAAGTAGTATGATAAGAATGGTTTTTATGATTTCATTGTGTTTGAATGAGTATCTTTCAAGTTATTATTCTTATTACATGAAGTATATTTATTTTTTTTAGCATGGTTGATCAAACTTGAGGAACTCTCCATCATAGTAGGAGATGGGAAAATAGGAGGTACAAAAGGGGTAGCAGGTGCTAGAGACCCTTCCAAGTAGTCCACCCACATGGATGACTGTGTGTCTATCATTGTTGGGCCAAGAGGGCTCGCGTACCTGCTCTTGGGATTGGAAGGAACCTCTCTATGGGCACCCCAATGCAACCATCCTATTTGACTGTACCTATGATTGACGAGATTAATAACTTCAACAAGTATTCAAGTATATACTTTGAAATAATTTATGTGTATTTAAGTGTTTACTTTGTGATTTCTATGAATGCCTCATAACACATGTCCATGTGAATGCTTATGTACTATGTGTATACTTGATGACCTCGGGATGGTGGATGGGTCCACGGTGTAGTATGGATACACCGAATCCTCCTTCCCAATTGTCTGACGGTATAATTCATTTGACTATATTTGTATTTGAGTATACACTCTATGACTTGTGATTGTATTTGTATTTGAGTGTATACTCTATGATTGTATGCATATTTGAGTTGACTTGTGACTATATTTGAGTGTGTATGATCTTGTATTCATATTTTGAGTGCATATTCAATGAATTGTACGTGAATTCAAGATATATTTGTATTCAAGTATATACCCTCTGACTTTGTACTCGTATACACTGTGACTTTGAATTTAAGTGTGTCCTTCATGACGATGTATTTGGGTGTTTTGTTTCTTGGTTAGCATCTTATTTGCTCACTTCATAACTAATGTACTCCTATACATGACTACTCCATTCTTAAGTGTATGCTTGTGTTTGGTAATTCATGCCTTGTATGTAACTGTTTGTATCTGTTAAGTGTGTCTATATTGCTTCCTACCTTATGAGTATTTATGCATTGGAAACCTTGTTTGGGTTTATGTGCTCTACGTATGTAATTCAAGTGTATTTATTTCCCTAATTATAATTACATGATTTACATGCATTGTATGTAATTTATTGCACTGGGTTTTTGTGTGTATTTGTCTAACATTGTGTGTCTTACTCCATGTATTTATAAGTGTTTTGCATATATGCTTCATATGTAATTTGCGATCATGCTCTGCACATGTAATCATATTTGCTCCAGGATTTGTATCTTCTATGTATTCATGACTAATATATTCAACATAACTGCTTTGTGGATAACTTCCTAATGTGTCTTTCATGATTGGTGTGTTTTTAGCATGTCTACTCCATTCTCATGCATTCTTGCAATTGACAAGCATACCTCATGCTTTATATATTTAAGTGTATACTTCATGAATACTTCATGCCTTATGTATTCGAGTCTATGTTCCAAGTTGGTATACGCTCCATGCCTATACTTCATTCTTTACTGATCACGTGTATTCAAATGTATGATTCATATCTTATGAGTGTGCCTCATGTCTTATATGCTTGCTTTATGCCTAATGTGCTTTAGCATGTTTACTGCATGTGTATATTTCTCTTATGTATGTTCTATCTCTTGAGTGTATACTTCTGATTGAACATGTATACTTCTTCAAGTGTATTTTCATACCTTGAGTGTATTAACGTGGCTTACTTGTATGCATCATATCTTGCAAGTGATTATGTGTTTTTTATATATCTGATGTTCCTTCAACATGATTATTTCATGAAGCTTTATGTGTGATTAATTCATGTTTCTCAAGACTCTTCATACATGAGCACCCTCTTAATATGCTTTGTAATGCGACTTATGTGCCTTCCAATGTTTTCTCATGCTTCGTATGGTACGAGATTCATTCTTGATGTGATTGGAGCTTACAATATCTTACGTGCATACCTTGTGACTGTTTCATGTATGATAAATTGCTCTGTGTATGGTAAGTATTCAACATGAGTGATTATATGTGTACCTATTGTATGTCGTTGATTGCTATATGTTTGGAATATTTTCTCTATATTTGATGTGTATTCAACATGTGTGATCTATGCGGTTGCGTTGCACGTGTATGATTCTTGTCTTGTATAATTGTATTCATGTGTACCCTCTATTAGATTTTTTTGTGTTTTTCAGAAAATTTAAAGTGAATTCAATGCTTTTTAGATGCCAATAAAGGATGCAAATGCAAATTTTTATTTTTTTCAATGATATGCTATGCAAAAATGAAATCTAAATGAGTGTTTCACTAATGCAATTTGAGAAACCCTAGGATGCAAAAACAAAATAATACCCTAATTGAATGTTGATGCAAATGAAGTCTAGGATGCAAGATGCAATTGAAATTAGAAATGTAAGGTGCTCAATATTCAGGTTCACCAAAATGAACCATAGATTTTTGGGTAGGGCTTATAGGCTACTCTTGCACTCTTAGGATGTTTCACCTAAAAGGAGAGAGATAAACCCTACACAAAGGAATCTAGGTGGTTCACTCAAATTATGAAATATATGATGTAATTAAGACTAAATGAGATGATCTAAATGCAATTGGATGATCGATTTGATTGATTATGTATGTAAAACCTAAGAATTATGTAATGTTGGAAAACACAATTTGATATGCAAACATGAACTAAGAATGAACAAATGCAAAATATAATAGAAAAAGGTTGATTCACAGTACACCTAGGCAGAGAATGGAGAATCTAGAATCTTCTGAATGATGACTGAGATCACTAAAAATCACCAGTGGGACTCATTCACCACTAATGGCGAATCGGTCCTGCTTCTGATTAAAATTGTCGGGAATAGGTTTCTAAGTGTTGGGATCCAGAATCTGACAAAATCTGGATTTCCAGCCTTAAGGTGGGACTCATTCACCACTAATGGAAAATCAGTCCTCTCCCAAAATTCTGAGAAATCAGGGACCAATTCTATAGCACCAAATCTGAGGTTGTTTACTTATCGGGTTGCCGAGGTCAAATTTGCAGAAAACTGACATAATATCTTCTCCAAGCTTGAAATAGGATGTAGTTCACTTGAAACACTTTGTTGAATTCTTTTCCACTTCTCAACACCTAAATTATTTTCAAATTTGCATACACAAGTCTACAAACACACATGCAAAAGGGAAAAAATGGTTAAGGGTTAGGTTATATGGATTTGCCTTGGTCAAATCCCACTTTTGTAATCAAACCCTTAATGAAAATAATGAAATGAAAGAGAATGATAAACAAATAACAAGCAAATGCTATCAACTTACCAAACCCTTGTTGAAGAAAATATGAAGATATAACAATGGTTGCTCTTGAATGCTTGATTGATGCTTGATTATAGGATGCAAAGTGCTCAAATGCTTTAATGAATGAAAATATTGCTTGAATGAGTTAGGAGATGTAAAATGAGGAGAAAAACACATATTTATACACACTTGTGCCTTAGTAACATGATGATACCTCGTCACAGGCCGACATAAGGTGTTTTTAAATAAAAATCTAAAAGAAGATTTAAAATATTTTGAATTTCGTGCCAAGAGGGGCTCATTCGCCACCCATGGCGAATGGGTCCCACCTTGGACTTGAAAGTGGGTGTCAGGAATTATCTTGCATTAAATGTTGTTTGTTAGGTTTACATTAAAAAACACACTTAATTAAGCCTTATAAGGGCATAAAGGGGTGAAATAAAGCATAAGAAAGATGTAAATAGTGAAATTATGTGTAGAAAAGCGTCAAATCTTGTTACAAGACTTTACAACACTTCAAAATGGGACTTGATAAGTGATGAAAAGGTGATTTTTAGGTGAATTGTAATGAATAGAGTCTAGAAAAGTGTAGAAATGTTTTACAACACTTCACAACACCTTCACAAGTTGCCATACTTGGAATTTTAAGGACTTAATGTGAATGTTTAAGCCACATTACATCAATAAATTAGAGCAAAATGGACCAAGAATCATGAAGAAAGGCCTAAAAGACCATGAAAATGACAAGGGGCCATTTTTCTACGACACACCCCCTTTCATTCTTCTTGCACACTCTTATTGCATTTTAAAATTTAAATTGCCATATTGAAATGGCACGATCCCTTGGCATTGTATGGTGTTTCAATTTTTTTAAAACTTTACAACAAACTACTCTACAACTGCTACCCCAATCCACCTTTACATATTAATTTTTAAAATGTCCTTCTCAGAAGAAATGACATGTGCCTCCACTAGCAATTCAATCTGAATTTTCTTATGGTCTTACAAACATGATGAACGTTACAATGTATCTCATATGCTAGTTTCATTTCATTTTAGTTTTGTTTTGTAATCAACCTTTGATATTTGTAGCCCTCTATCATTTAGAAACCTACCATTTCTAATGCAACCAACCTTCATTTATTAGTTTTTTTTAAATTTTTTAAATTGTCTTTTAACATGGCACAACTACCATTCATAATTTATGCACATTCTTGCTTCCCAAGTAGCCCCTCTATGGATCTTTCCTTCTCTTCACACTACCCTTTTCAATTTCCTTTTAATCTGCATTTTGTCCACTTTGTTTCTTGTCTTTTCATATTCCACGACCCCTTCATATTTGTGTCTTTTGAATTTTTAAATGCAATTTTTTTCATGATAACCTTTTGGTTGTGTGCCCCTCTAGTTTCTCCACAATCTGCTTGTGAATATCTTTCTTAATCTGCATTTAAATATAATTTCTCCTTTTTATAAATTGAAGTGAATAACAAATATCATCATTCATCCAAATTGAGTAAAGGGTAAACCATAGAATAAGGGGTTACACAACATAATTGAATTTAAAAATGAAATCGAATATATATATTTTGTCAATTGAAAATGACAAAATATTACTTCAACCGTGTACTCTGAACTACAAATCCAAAATTTATTTTCCAAACCAAAAATTAAAATGAATTGGAAACCAATTTGGATGATATTGATTACCATAAACCCAAGATTCTCCTACATTAGACACACTAGGTAGAAATTTTGTGAGCATAGGCTCACAAAGGTGGAGTTGAGTAGTCAAACTACTCTTCTAGGTTGCAACCAACTTGCACCGAACTCCATTGTTGTCCAATGTGCCCAAGTTATGTCTTCTTCCTCTTTTTCCAACACTTCTTTGAAACACACACCATCTCCCTCCAACAATTTTGCACCCTCTTCTTCCTTCCCCTCACTAGTAGAATTTGGCAAATAAATGACTACAAGACTAAAAATTTTAGTCACGTGACTAACTTTAGTAGTATTTGGAAAATAAATGACTAATTTGGTCATTTATAAGTGACTAATTTGGTCATTGGGTAAAATCACAACTAAATGACTAAATAAACTACTAATATTAGACAAATAAAAATGACTAAATAAATAACTAAATAAATGTGCTCATTATTAAAATCTTGGCCATAATTTTCATTTTAATAAACATACTCTAAAACCTTCGTCAAGACCTTATTTTCAATTGTAGCCCACCATAATTAATAATAAAATATTACAAATAAAATTACTAATAAATATTTTTTGTGGAATAAATATTGAACACTAAAGTTTCTTCTAAATTGACGAAAAACCACCAAATTATAAAAATTAACGAAAACCATAAGAGAACCTAAAAAACTAAAACCCAAAAACCTTGAAAAACAAAAAAATAAGCAAAAGGAAGAGAAAAAACAAAAGATAAGAATAAGCAACCAAATAATCTAAGAGGAAAAAGGACCAATTTTGTTTTTATAAGAATAATTTTCATTTTAATAAACATACTCTAAAACCTTGGTGAAAACCTTATTTTCAATGTAGTCCGGCAAAATGGAGCAGTGAGTCGAAATGTTATTTTCAAGGTAGCCCACCAAAATGGAGAAGTAAAGGCGACCCCTGATTTTGGATTGCAACCTCTGCCCATTTTTTCGCATCATACACGATTTGTGCAGAATCTTGTGGTAAGTCACTTTCCATGGTTTCAGTTAATTTTACTTTTCAAATTTGTATGCGGTCAAGCCATATGATCCATTCTTTTTAATAATTTTACTAGCTGCTTGTGGACTAATAGTGATTATGTTCTTTTTTAGGCTAATTATGGAAAAGCAGATCCATCTTGTGTTGTAGAAGTTAAGGATTTATATAGAGAACTTGGAATTGAAGTCTATTTATCCTTTTATTTTCCATTATGAGATGTTAAAAGTGATCTTTTCTTTTCGAAGTTTCCACTATCAAATTGCATAGTTCACAGAACTTACTTTTATCTATAAAAATGATATTAAGGGACATGTAGACTGAGTTGTCTATAAAAATTTCAGAATTTGAACTCTTAAAATTAGCTTCCACTTTATGAGGGGGCATGCAAATCACTTTTGAAGTTGAGTGTAAAAAATAGAGTAGCACGTAAAGAAAAAGGATGAACAATAATAAAGTGAAAAGTGGCTCTTCTATCAACCATGTAGAGGACAATGAAAGGAGCGCAGGGATGGTAGGGGTTTAACGTTTACAGTGCAGTGGAACAGTAGTTCAGTTGTACAGTAGATGTCATCCTACTTTGTTTGAGAACTCTTAATGAATTCCCAAAAATAAGAGTTCTCAAATGACGCCAATAGATATTATAAATAGAAAACAAACAACAATATTTTCATATGAAAACAACAAGAGCTAATTCATAGGCCCTATGAAAATCTCTAACTTTTTGGCTCCCCTTTGATACTTTTTTGCATACTTACCATGATTAATATGGACTGGAAGGGTTGAAAGGGCACATGTTAGTCTTTTCCATTTATTTGGAAATAAAGAGTTTGAAGTGACTGAAAGAATCAAATGTAGCTCTTTACTCTAGATGATTTATTCTCATTCGGTTATTAATAAATCCAGTTATAAACCATGATGACTTAAATAAGAACTAGAAGAAATCTCATGAAAACTACAAGAAGAGATTAGTGATTAGATGAATCATGTAAATGAAACCAACTCCATAAGCCACAACAAACAAAATATGCAATGCAAATGAGAATACAAGCCTTCAAAGGAGTTTTCATGGATAAAAAATCATCCTCCCTTAGATCTCTTGTGAGAATTCCTGAAAGCTCTTCAGCTATCCACAATATCCACATGTTATGAGCTCTGATACAAAGATTGTGCATAGTTATTCTCAGTTTATTCAATTTGGTGCTACTATTTTTATCCCGTGATTCAAGCTTCAAACCAACCCCTCTCATTAGTATTTGTCTTCCAGAACTGTCTAGAAGAGGGTAATCAAAATCAGTACTAGAATATCTGAAAGTTGAAGATCCTTTCCCTCAAACTGAAGCTTTGTTCTCGACAAACTAGAGCTGAGACAAGCCAAGAACTAGTGGAAGGGAAGTTGAATGAAAACTGAGAGCAACTAAAAGCCTTCCTAAGAAAAGTTCCCTTTCCACTATAATTGTCGGTTCTAGTGTCTCCTTGTTCATTTTTTCTAGCATCTCCTATTTTTTCATATCTTGATAGAGAGCTTCTGAAAGATGTGCAAGATGTTCTTCAATATCAACAATCAATGTTGAGATAAAATGGAAGCATTGCTCTTGCAAATAAGGTGCTAAATCATTTATCCTTAAAGGAGATTTATGTGCATGAAGAAAACCTAGGAGGTCTTCCAGAATATTCTTGGACCCCTCATCTATGGTATCTTTTATTTGACTAACCTTAGTTCTAAAATAAGCATTAAGGCGACCAAACTAGTCTACATCATTTTCCATCATAAATCTAAAACTCAACCCAAGTAAATTGACACTTTTTAGGTCTCCTATCTTGACAAGCCAACCCTCATTAGTAGTTAACTTGTGCAAATGGGTTTCAACATCTTTGTAACTTGCCAGAGATGTAACTATGGCTTCAAGGCATTTACCATCCTTAACTCTAGTTGACCTCCACCCTCATGCTCCTGTTTCAATTCAGTTTCTTCCCAACCCTACAAATCATAGACTAATAAATGGTAAGCCTTGAAACCGTGGAACAAAAAAATACAAGAGATGGAGCAAGCATACAACATTAAAATTGTGACTTGTAGCAGTAAAAGAAAAGAAGTAGTAGGCAGATTGATATACAATCAGAAAAGGGCATTTTATAAGGTTGCCTTAAGGAAGCAAATTAAAAATTAAATTAAATCATGCTTCAAATTCCATTTCAATGTTCAGTTGTATAGTATATGTCATCCTACTTTGTTTGAGAACTCTTACTAAATTCCCAAAAATAGGAGCTCCCAAATGACACCAATAGATATTATATATAAATAGAAAAAAATAGCAATATTTTCATATAAAAAAAACAAGAGTTGATTCATAGGCCCTATGAAAATATCTAACTTTTTGGCTCCCCTTTGATACTTTTTTGCATACTTACAGATTACATCTCCATGATTAATATGGACTGGAAGGGTTGAAAGGGCACATGTTAGTCTTTTCCATTTATGGGCAATAAAGAGTTTGAAGTGATTGAAAGAATCAAATGTAGCTCTTTAATCTAGATGATTTATTCTCATTCGATTATTAATATATCCAGATATAAACCATGATGACTTAAATCAAAACTAGAAGAAATCTCATGAAAACTGCAAGAAGAGATCAGTGATTGATGAGGGCACAGCCCAAGACACAAAAAATAACCCACAAAGAAGAGAATAATTTTATTATTCAGAAAAATGGAGCTTCTTACATGCAGAGGATCTCAATCCCCAAGTTCTACAGCACATGCAAGTTACAGAAAGCTACCGAATAACCCTTTCGCAATATGCGAGCTTGTCCCCCAAAAAGTTACCCAAAAATTAGAAACCTGCCCATAAATAGAGCTCCTCCTTAGTTTGGAGCCAAAACAACATTCAAATTTGAGTTTAAACGGTTTGGCGCCAAAAATTTACAACATGAAGTTCAAATTTCAAAAGAGCATTTGCAATTGTATCTTCTAGAAAGTGCACCAACTTCCTGGGGCCATAACTTTTGATCTGAGACTCCGATTCGCGAACCGTTTGAACCGTTGGAAAGGTCTCGAAGTCAATAACGCGCTCAAAATCAGCTATGCCAATTTTAGCAAGTTTTGGGGCCATTCTGGGAACTCTAAGTGCCTCAAATCTAACTCGAAAGATTTTTAGGTGTAAATCTGGGAAACTAAAACTTTAATATCTTTCCACCCAGGAATAGAAAATAAAAACCATAAATTGGGAATTTCATTATGACGAAAAGGGTATCCAAAAATGTAAAAACATCTAAAAATTGAGAAACTTGAAATTTAACTATTTTTGGGTGATGCAAGATTGCCCTTATACCACTAGATGCTCCTGCATCAGTGATTAGATGAATCATGGAAATGAAACCAACTCCATAAGACACAACAAACAAAATATGCAATACAAATGAGAATGCAGGCCTTCAAAGGAGTTGTCATGGATAAAGAATCATCCTCCCTTAGATCTCTTGTGAGAATGCCTGAAAGCTCTTTAGTTATCCACAATATCCACATGCTATGAGCTCTAATACAAAGATTGTGCATAGTTATTCTTAGTTTATTCAATTTGGTGCTATTATTTTTATCCTGTGATTAAGGCTTCAAACCAACCCCTCTCATTAGTATTTGTATTCCAGAACTGTCTAGAAGAGGGTAATCAAAATTAGTACTGGAATATCTTAAAGTTGAAGATCCTTTCCCTCAAAATGAAGCTTTGTTCTCAACAAACTAGAGCTGAGACAAGCCAAGAACTAGTGGAAGGGAAGTTGAATGAAAATGAGAGAATAAAAGCCTTCCTAAGAAAAGTGCCCTTTCCACTATATCTATCGGTTCTAGTGTCTCCTTGTTAATTTTTTTTGGCATCTCCTCATTTTTTATTTCTTGATAGAGAGCTTCTAAAAGATGTGCAAGATGTTCTTCAATCTCAAAAATCAATGAAGAGATAAAATGGAAGCATTGCTCTTGCAAATAAGGTGCTAAATCATTTATCCTTGAAGGAGATTTATGTGCATGAAGAAAACTTAGGAGGTATTCCAGAATATTCTTGGAACCCTCATCTATGGTATCTTTTATTTGACTAACCTCAATTCCAAATAAAGCAATAAGGCAACCAAACCTGTCTTTATCATGTGTCATCATAAATCTAAAACTCAACCTAGGTAAATTGACACTTTTTAGGTCCCCTCTCTTGACAAACCAACCCTCACTAGTAGTTAATTTGTGCAAATGGGTTTCAACATCTTTGTAACTTTCTAGAGATGTAACTATGGCTTCAAGGCATTTACCATCCTTAACTCTCTCATGTAGATCTGCAAATCCATAAGCTATTATTTGTTTCATCCTACTAACAAACATGCTTTCAAAAGGTTCATCCCACAGACTCTTTGAGTGCTTCAAAACAATCTCACACATGCATTGCCATGGAAACTCAACATTTGAACCAAAAACCATTTTTAGCCACTCCAATCTCCCTTCAAATGCATACAGACTATCCAATGTTTCTTTGATCAATGTCTCATTCTCTGCAAGTTCCTTGCCACTTTTCACAAGATCAAGCAAATACTTTCCGCAAGCCTATCTGTAGGGAGAATATCATCTGCACATGTCTTAAGCCACGCTAAGCAAGTCTCTGATATAAATTCACTTGAAAAAATCATCATGGTAGCTTGTAGCTTCTCTCCATGAGATTTTCACAACTGCACCTAATTGTCTGGGTTTGGAATCTCACCAAACAACTATGATTTAGGTGGCTCTACCAACACAGTCTTATAAAAAAGAGGCAAATCATTTAGAACCTCCAAGAAGAGTTCCCCAACTTGACATAGCGTTACCTATATGACTCTTACCACATTATAGAAAATGGAACTGACTGCCCCCACCTTATTGGTCTATCAATCGGATGTGTCTTCTAGTTCCATCGATGCATCGATGGTTTTGTTTTTTCATTGACGTGAGGATCTTCTATTGGTGGACGAGGTCTCTTGTTCCCGCAATGGTCCGATGGGGATGTCTCCACCGACAACATCCCCATTGGACCATCGTGGGAATAGGAGACCTCGTTCTACCGATAGAAGACCCTCATGTTGATGAAAAAGTAGGTTTCAATGATAGGCATGAACTCCATCGACGACATCCCCATTAGACCATCGTGGGAACAAGAGACCTCATCCCGCCGATAGAAGATCCTCACGCCGATGAAAAATTAGAACCGTTGACGCATCACTGGAACCAGAAGACACGTCCGACTGATAAAACCCTTGGTGTGTGAAGTATTCTAGCCATTTATATCAGAATGAAGCAGATGGAGTTCAAGGGTTTTGTTTCAAATGATATGGCAAATTTTTTTTGGAACCAAATAGAGTTGAATGGGTGTTTCAAACTCAATCAAATCTTGTTTAAAATAGCCCAACATGAAGACAACTGTACTTAGAATATTGGGATTTCTTTTCTGATCATAATGATTTGGTTTAGAGCCAGGAAATTGAAGCAAAATGGTGATAAATAACAATAGGGCAAGGGAAGAAAATCTGTCAGGTTATTTTGGGAAAACGTGCCTTAAACATTAGAGATCTTCAAATTTGGGAAAATATTTTGAGAGGTTCCTTGCAAAATCCATTTTGTGCACATTTTGCAATCAATCATTTCATTCCATGAGATGACATCTCTTTGAGGAATTCTATCAAACAATTCAGATGTTTTGTCTACGATTCCACATCTTGCATATATGTCTACCAGAGCATATCCAACTATAATATCCAGGTATCTTTTTAATTCCTCTATCTTTCATCAATCTCTTTACTATTTGAACCTCGTACAAATGATTTAGAGAACATAAGTTGCAACATTTTTAGGATCCAACTAAAAATATGAATGGTTGATCAACCATGCACACCTAATGATCAACTATATATGTAAATTGTAATTCAATAAGGATTACTGATGTGTGAAGTATGTGCAACTCTCATCCACTAAACCTACATGACTGCATGCACCTAGAACCCAAGCAAAGCTTACAATGTTAGGATGTGTTCCAGAGTGCTTCATTAATTCAAAGATTTTGATAGGTTCCTTGCAAAATCCATTTTGTGCACATTCTGCAATTAATCATTTCATTCCATTAGATGACATCTCTTTGAGGCATTCTATAAAAAAATTAAATTGTTTTGTCTATGATTCCCATCTTGCATATATGTCTACGGAGGCATACCCAACTATAACATCCAGGTATCTTTTTAATTCCTCTCTTTACTATTTGAACCTCGTACAAATGTTTTAGAGAACATAAGTTGCAACATTTTTAGGATCCAACTAAAAATATGAATGGTTGATCAACCATACACACCTAATGATCAACTATATGTAAATTGTAATGCAATAAGGGATCTTGGCGTGCAAAATGTATAGCCCTCATCACTAAAATTGCATGACGCATGCACCCTAGAACCCAAGCAAAGCTTACAATGTTAGGATGTGTTCTAGAGAGTGCTTCATTAATTCAAAGATTTTTAAGGGGTTCCTTGCAAAATCCATTTTGTGCACATTCTGCAATCTATCATTTCATTCCATGAGATGACATCTCTTTGAGGCATTCTGTCAAACAATTCAGGTGTTTTGTATATGATTCCACATCTTGCATATATGTCTACCAGAGCATATCCAACTATAACATCCATGTATCTTTTTAATTCCTCTATCTTTCATCAATCTCTTTACTGTTTGAACCTCGTACAAATGTTTTAGAGAAGAACATAAGTTGTAGCATTTTTAGGATCCAACTAAAAATATGAATGGTTGATCAACCATGCACACCTAATGATCAACTATATATGTAAATTGTAATGCAATAAGGGTTACAGACATGTGAAGTATGTGCAGCCCTCATCCACTAAACTTGCATGACTGCATGCACCTAGAACCCAAGCAAAGCTTATAATGTTAGGATGTGTTCCAGAGTGCTTCATTAATTCAAATATTTGGAGAGGTTCCTTGCAAAATCCATTTTGTGCACATTCTGCAATCATTCATTTCATTCCATGAGATGACATCTCTTTGAGGCATTTTGTCAAACAATTCAGGTGTTTTGTCTACGATTCCACATCTTGCATATATTGTCGACTTAAGCTAGTTTTTCCTATAGTTGTTATTTGGTGTTTTCAATGTTGTAGAGTCAAATTTTCTTGTATGCCTGAATGTATTTTTTTTGTAAAATCAAGTTTATACTATGGTCCCCCAAGTTTCGGGGATGGGGCCGACATGGGACGGTGGGACGTGTTTTTGGTACAGGGGTATTTTTGGGTCATTTTTTAGGGGATGGTAGGGGATGGCTATAAAAAATAGGGAATTTTTTTAAAATATAGAGAAATTTCAAATATTCATATCAGAACATTGATAAAGCATTCATCATAGGCATTGCAGAAGATTAATACATAGCATTAGACTTGAATTGAGATTTCACATAAGAATTGACAAACAAAGTAACAAAATTCAAATTCTTTTATTGTCAATGTGCATACATATTAAATAAGAATTATAACAAAATTCCCAAAGGCTTCAAGTTTCAACTATAAAAAGACAAAAATATAGAAAATATATGGTTGTCCCTAATCAACAGATGCAATTGGTAGGTCTTATCAAAATTGGAGCTCAAGTTTGTGTCACTATTAGATGCAAAAGCAGGGGGAAGTTTTTGGGTCCCCCAAGTCCCCAGAACATTTCCGGGACGGGGACGGGGGTACCAAGGTAGGAGATAGGTTCCTGTGGAGCACTGAGTTTATATGGTTTGGGGTTTCAAGGTGGGGTTTTACCTAACCACAAAAAACCTCTGTGGTTGGGATAGAGGTATACACCCCTCTTGTTGATTACACCTTATCATCTGCTAGATACCTATAGGTGACTCTTGGAAATGGTACTATGATGGATTGAGGGGGAAAATAGTAACAAAGGTCATTGTGACAGTAAAGTGGAGGTTGGTATGTACACTATTTAAGTCTTGTAAGATTCCAACATGGAATCTAGAGGCACCAATTAGGAAAACCCTAGTCTGAGCCTTCATAAAAGAGTTTGCAATACCAATACATAAATGTAAAAATGTATTTGATTTTGACTTGTATATCTGAATAGCTCTATTTCTTCTTGAATTAAACATTTAAAAAATGGTACAGGAGCACCAAGGTATTTGTGAAATGTTGATTCATGGAGGTCTTAGGTCAGTTTGAGTTTTGAGTCTAGAAGTCATTAATAAGGTCATGATTGACCAATTCATATTGTAAGCATGTGCAAGCATAATGAAGAGTGTTGGAAGCGATGGCAGAGCTGTGAGAGGTTGGTAATGTCATTTTTCAATAAACCCTACCCCAAACTAGTGTAAAGTGAGGGTTTTTAGTTACAGATGTTAGATGAGAGTTTTCCCATCTACAAATTGTTGATTAGGGCCCTATGTTGACTGGTAAGAAGATCTGAGTGGTTGTTTGGAGTTGGAGGAAATAATTTGAGGTGCCTCCTTTGAAACAAAGACCTAATTGGTCTATTAGGATATCATTGTTTCTAGGTTTTGTGTGAGATGGTCCAAAGTGACCCATGATTGTTTTGAAGGTAAGTTATAGTTTTCATTAAAGGGTGTCTAAAAGAGTAGATAGATTGATTGTTGAGTAGTTCATTGTGAGATAAAGTCAAAAATTTGGGTCTGCAGACCTACTAGATGAGTTGAAGAGTTTTTGCAAAGGAGTGATTTGGAAGAGTTTTGTGAATCAATTGGTTGTTTGAATCAACTTGTTTTGTGATGATTTGTTCAAAGCCAAATTGATTTGCATCAAAAAATTTCCATCATATTGAAGCTTGATGGGAAGAAGGGTCCATTGAGAGAACTCAAGGGGTGTTACTTGCTAGGAAGAGAGAGGTTGTGGAGTACTTGTTGGCTTGAACAAGTGACTGAGCTCACCTTGTATTGAAGAGGATGTACCGGGTATGTATTTCCTCAGTCAAGATTAAATTATAACTGATGGTTTTGTGATGAGATGGTGTTGATGACAAATCATATAACTATGATAGTTGAAATTATTTTGGTGGTCATATGACATTCTTTTTTAGAATATTTATAAAGAAAGTATAGATTAAAGTTTGTTGTGTAGAAGCACTGAGTAGGCTACACTCCTCTGCTTGCCTCAAATCTTGATTTGGGTGGTGAGGACAAAAGTATAATGCCTTATGTTACCTCACATGTGTTCCTTTTGTTACCTCACACTTGTTCTAGTCATGCAATCACCTTGATGACTGTTACCTCACCCATGTTCCAATCATGTATTTACCTTGATGATTGATTGACTTGTTTTTAGGGCTTACAACTTACAAGAAAAATGAAGGCCCTTTGACCTTTTAGATCATCTGTGATAATTTAATTACATCAACAAAAAACCATGGAAGGATTTAAGTACTTAGGGTTTTGTTGAAGATATCACTACACTATTTGAATATTTTGGTATGTACCTGTTTTAAGCCAGATGTTATGCTTTTGGCCTTGAGATTGAGTGGGACTCTCAAAACTTACATTTTTTGGTCCTGACAACAGACTTTTAGTATGATATGGTTAAGATGGTTTGATTGAGAATTTGAGAACAATAAAGGATAAGCCTAAATCTTTTATGTCATTTAAAGATTGGAATAAAGATTATTGGGCAGGACAACTTAAGACCTTAGATTTGCACCAATTATATATCAGCTAGAGACTTGGTCTATACCTCATGTAACTCTCCATGACTGTAAATATGATCTTCAAATTAGAAATATATAAATTCTACGCAAGATTTATTTGTTTAGTATATACTTAGGGAATGTGTAAACATGATAGTGAATACCTTGAACTAGTTAGCTTTATCTACTAGTAACTTCTGATCAACTATGGTCATTTATATTTCAATTTTAAATAAAATTTCAATATTGAACTTCAAAATTTAGACAATTACCACCTGCACTGCACATAAATGGAGGCACCCTTTTAACACATTTCTTTGATTATGCTTTCATCTCCTTTCACATTTGAGTATAATAACTTATTTTGAAAAACAAATTGATTTCAATGTTCTATGCCATGGCTCAGTTCTTGTTTTTGTGTTGAACAAAAACCAAACACTAAGCTTCAGTGTCATGTTGGAGAAGGCTACAATGTGAAAATAGCTTCTTTAGAGTCTTCATTCTATTCTATCTTTGCAACTCTGTTCTTTCCAAATTTATTTTTACATACTAATAGTGACCATGAAAAAATTATTGCAGGAGTGGGAGGTTATTCCTACCTATATGAGCCACTTTGGTGGGTAGGCATGATTACCAGTAAGTGCTTATTACTTATTAAATAAGGTTTAGGTGACAACTGGAGAATATTAATGTTTGACAATTGACATAGATTACTTGCATTCAAAATATTAATTTCCTTATTTACAATCTTTTTTAAGATTATAGTTGTATGGATGGAGAGTTTATATATTCATTGTTTTCAAAATTTACAAGTTATTTGCAGTGACTTCACTGCCAGTCCTTAACAACTATTTTAGAATCAAAATTTTCACTAAAAATTACATTCACCATCTTTTACGAATAACTACTAACTACCCTGCAAACCAAAAACTCCTTTTCATTGCCCACAATTTTGTAAAACCCCCCAAAACTAACTACATATAGCCAAAAAACTCAAATTCATGGAAGAGGATTATGTTAACTATAGAGCTGAAGAAAAGCTACGTGCCACAGTTTCCATAGAGGTCCCATTCTTCTTCTTCCTTTGAGGTCGCTGCTCCAACTTCTCTAGTTGCTCCAGCTACTCCAACTTCTTCAGTTGCTTCACTTCAGCCTTTTCCTTCACTATAACTTCCTCAACCTCTATTAATTCCACAATCAATTTCAGAGCCTCCCACCCGTGTGCTACTCCCTCTCTCCATCTGGCTCTGCGTTTTCCTTCTGGCCATTTCACAAAGGGTACACATTTCACTATTTCTTCATCCTCTTCACTTTCAATTCCCTCACCAATATCCATCCCCTCCAAAAATCGTCCATTCCAACAGTGAGTACATGTTCTTCAGATAATCCTTATGCATCAATGCCTTCATCACCTTTTCACAACTTCAATCGGCTCTCCCAAATCTAAGCCCCAAGCCATTATGAGCGAATAAATGTCCAAATTAGTTATGTACTTGTGCGTGAGCTGGCTGAATCCTCTTCCCAGAATTACTTGCATTGACTACACTAATCGTTCATTGTTGTACAGGAAACACCCCATCAGTCTCTTTACCAATGGTTCTCCATAAAAGTGTGAGAGTTGTTTCTTCATTTTAAGCATGAAACCAACCTCCATCACCTCTGCAGCAACAGAACCACCACCTCCTATACACCGTTTTTACACCTATTGTTCGCCACAGTAGAGGAGCATTGAGAAAGTAATGCCTCAAGAATTTAATAACTTCATTCACATTCCTTTCCATAAATGCTCAACATACATCAGTCATCATGGCCACCTGACTCCACATGCTTCTTTCATTCACTTCAAGAATTAAAACCTACAATTACTCCATTTTAGAGCTCCCTAATGCACCACCTGTTTCAGTCTTGTCATCAGGGGAGAACATTAATTTTAAATATCTCGACGATGCCTCGGGATGTCACATTAGTTAGAATTATCATTATCACCATATTAGTGAGATTGTGATTCTTCTTCCACCAATAGCCACCTTCTCCACCGATGAACAACTTTCCTTAGGTCTATCGGCGGGATGCCGGATAACATCACCCCAATGCACCCCAACTCCACCGATATACATTATGCACTTGATAATCCATGGTTATATCAGGCCATTGGGGGAATGCAAACATTTGTTCCACCGATGTTCATGTGTCACAGCGATGTGCTTACTTTTATTGACTCTTTTGGTCTATTGGGGAGAGCGCCTTAGGATTCAGCCCGATAGGGTATTGTTACACTGATACTAGGTTATGAGCTGCTTTCATCGGGCCATTGGCGAGGCTATAATGGGGGTTCCACTGATGAGGCATTGTTAGGACGATAGTGCTAATTTTTATTTAGGGACGGGGAAAGATTTATGGAGCCTTATACTATTATGGTCTTATGCTTACTATTATGCTTTTGATAGATTTTTTCCAAGGGAGTGAACTGTTTGACAAAATTCTTTGGTAGACATGTATGGAAAATGTGGTAGCATAGACAAGGTAGTGAACTGTTTGAAAAAATGCCTCAAAGAAATGTGGTCTCATAGAGTGCCATGACAAGCAAATGCAATTGGCAGCTTCTCCTAGTTATTAGTTATGCAATGTGAAGTAATCGCATAACTACTTAGGTTAACTTTGTAAAAACTATATTGTAATTGAAATTTTGTCATCTAACAACATCTAGTTATTAGTTATGCAATGTGAAGTAATGCTTTGAGTTTGAAAGGTGTGCAATGCAATGTAATCAAAGACATGAATATAAACTACATAAATCTATTTTTTACAATTCATTAGTTAAACTCTTTATTTTATTTTCTCTCTATATCTCTAGGCTATGGAAATTCCTTTCAATTTAAAAAAAATATAGTTTTTATCTCTTGTTCTACAACGTTTTACCTTTTTTTTAAATCCTATTTTTTCCCAATTTTTGAATGCATGGGGTTATGTTTTAGAGCTTTAATGCCACTGTTTTTGTACATCCCAATGTATTTCACCTTCACCTTGCTGCAGTAGTAGTAGTGCTCTCATATTGTGTGCATGGTAATGTAGTGTTTATATTTGTGGCCTTTGTATTTGATTAGCATGAAGCTAATAGTAACATTGTAAGCAGTGCAATGTGTGTTGGTTTTTTAGTAAAT
>VDFB02119938.1:0-14481 GCA_007258455.2 Sequoia sempervirens | reverse complement strand
CAGCATATGGAGCCGTGGCTGAACGCGTAAGAGTCTTGACTGGCAAAACACAATCTTCCATTGCATCTGACATGCATGTAAATAAACTCAATAAAGTTTATTTAAAATTGAATACTTGTGCAATCTATTCAATATTAATTTCCACCATAAAGTAATTACGTGCCTATTTGTTTTAAACATTCAAGCAATGATAATATATATTGCACATGACATTGGAATGCAGCCTAGTGAGGGTGGAGCAGAACATGCAGATGAAGGTCACTGGGCGGTGTGCATCCCTAAGATTTCGAGCATGTAGAGCGGATCAACATGTTGAGCAATGATCGCTAGAGAAGATCAGGAATATGATGTGAACCCATCGTAAAGAGGACCACTCTAAAGTTATTTTAAACATATTTAATTGCAATTGGCGTATTAATTAATGTAACCTTTCGTGTTTCAACTTTATAGCATATAGAGCGTGATCAACATATTGACCATGATCAGGCTAGAGAAGATCAGAACATGATGTGGACTCATCGGGTAAAGAGGACCACCCTCATGTTCTCTTAAAACATATTTAATTTTAATTGGTGTATTAATTAATGTAACCTTTCGTGTTTCAACCGCAGATCAAGATTTAGAGGGTGTTCAACATGTTGAGCATGAGTTTATAACAAAAGTTCAGGAACATGATGTGGACCCATCAGGTAAAGAGAACCACTCTAATGTTCTTTTAATTAATCAACTACTTGTAACAATAATAATAAAACATATCAGTTTAACATTTCTTTCTTATTGCAGCAGATCCCCCCTTGAAGCGGCGTCCACGTCATGAGCAGACGACTATGCGTACATTAAGATCAACAAGCAGAGGGCAGAACAACTAAAGGGGGGATATATGATTTAGAAAATGATACTCCACTTCAGCTTTATGTAGCTTTAAAAAAGAAACAAAAAAAAAGTGATTGTAATCATATCATGACAACCATATTTTTGATAATATGTAAAAACTGAAAGAATGATTATTATATGTTAATGAATGAATGTTATATGTTATTAATGGATGAATGAATGAATGTTATATGTTATTAATGGATGAATAAATGATTAATGTTATATGATTGGGTATCAGGAATTGAGAGTGATGTGAGGGGGGGGGGAGGCCAAATGAGCTTCCACCGTCACGTGGTTGGCCTTGTTAAGTAGAGAATATTAAACTATACTGAAAAAAAGAAAAGCTTAATAAGGTAATGCACTTTTCAATATAAGAAATGCATCGTTTGAAGCATCAAACCAATATGCAGTCTGTATGTATGATCAGTCGTCAGTCTCCGCAATGGTACATTTCCACGAATATATATATATATACATAACCACCGATGAATCAACAAAAAGGCTCAACGAAGTTTCTATAGCTGCGACAACGGTTTCGTCGTAACTCCCTACCCATTTCGTCGCCATTCTAATGATATTTCGGCGTTGCCACCACCACTCCCTGCCCATTTCGTCGCACTTTCGATGAACTTTTAGTGTTCTTCCGATGCTACTCTTTGCTAATTTCGTCGCAAAGTCGATGAACTTTTCGCGTTGTTTCGACACTACTCCTTGCTAATTTCGTTGCACTTTCGACGAACTTTTGGTGTTGTTCCGACGCTACTACTTGCCTATTTCATCGCACATTCGATGAACTTTTGGTGTTCTTTCGACACTACTACTTTAGTATTTTGTCGCTATTTCGACGAACATTCCATGTTGTTTCCACGCTACTGCTTGCCCATTTCGTCGAACCGATGACAAACTTTAGGTGTAATTCATCGGTGGATAAACAAAGGTTTCGTCGATATTCTGAAAAAATCCTGAGGTATTTCATGATGTTGCCGACCGATGATTCTTCGCCGTTATTTCGACGTTTAATTTGTCGTCGGCCGTCCGACGAAAAAATAGCGACGAAAAGATTTTCGCCATTGCGTCGCTCTTCTGACAAAGATTTTTCGAACGACCGACGAACGCCCGTCGAAAAATGGTGTCAAATCCAGTAGTGATACCACTTGTCATGGAACAATTAAAGATATTAAATGCTCATCTACCCTCATGTTTTTTGTGAAGTTTTAAGTTGGGAGAAAGAACGACCTGACAGGAGCAAAAGAGAAGGGTTCCCTCCCATTGGCGGGGCATGTGTGCAAATCATGCACAACAAAGAGGACTATGAACTATGTTATTTTTCATAAGATAACCCTTTGCTAAACATTGTAAATGTTCCATACATGACAACAATTCATGATGTTATGTTGTGTCAACAGTGTTTGGGCCATTTCAAGCCACTTTTATATGAATCATTTGAATCATATCTCTCATATGAAGTGTTTATATATATATATACATGTACACTATCATTTTAATCTAATGTTTAAATTAGAATCAAAGTATGATAATACTTTTTTTCTTATAGATAAAAGGTGCCTTCATGATATGGTTGATCAAACCATAGCACAAAAGAAAATGGGTAAATGAAGGGACTTAATGTTAACCAATATCATGTTATTGATTACACGATAACATGCTTATCAATATCTTTATGTGAAATATTATTACTATTAGAATAAAGCAAACAACATTATAGTGATTCAATTTTTGAAAGAATAATAATATGGAGAATCAAAACTGAATGATATGCGAATATATTTTGGTTGGAAATAGACCGAATATAGAACCTTACATTGTCTCATATTAAAGGATACTTTATTTTTGTTAAATTTGTTTTATTTCACTGGAATTGATTATTCTTTATCTCTTAAATTATCCATGTACCTTTTTGAATTAATTTATGATCCATGTATGAGACAAGCGACTATTGTTTAATGATTCCTTTCTGTATCTTAATTGAGACTAGTTTTTACTAAAAGATCAAATGGAATACCTAAATTCAAAATTGATAATTTTTCTAAATATGGAAATCTGTACGTAAGAAAGATTTTTCTTTTAATATTCAGAATGTATACACTTATTCCAAACTATGTTTATTTCTAGGCATATATGTGTACATGCATAAATGCTTCATTTATGCACGTGTACATACATGTGGTATACCTTCTAATTCCATCTTGAATTAATCATTGATTAAGATTGTTAAACTTCATTTGCAAAGGAAATAATTATAGAAATGGAACAGTGTTGAATTGCAATGAGTCTTAATGGAAAGATAGTTGTATGATGAATAGATGAATGGTTATACTAGATTTTAGATGGAATATTTATTATGAAATGATACAAGAGTACTATGATAGACTGTAGCACACTAGAATATGATGCTAATAGATGGTCTAAAAGGGATGGATACCCCTTTGTTATGATGAATTTTTCTTCTAAGAATGGGTGTCAGAGAGTGTAGATTTTATTTTCTAATTCTAACCTGAGTTGCATTTTATGCAACATGAGCTTGGCCAAGCTTTGTAGTCATTTTTATTTACAAAAAAGACTGTTTGATATTTATTCTCTTTGTTAATTATTTTATTACGTAACATGGAACTTGCATATTCTAACAGTAGATAGAAATGCATGTAGTTAGGTACACACAAATTCCACATTGCAAACTTTATCTCTTGCTAAGTGTTCCATGCAGGGTTGGGTATTCTTCAACAGACTAAAGAATTTTGGGGAAGCATTGCTTTGTGGTTGGGTGGAAAAGCACCTCAACCATGTTCTCATCCACCAATGGAGATAAGCTATAAAAAGGAATTATATTGGAATACTATTTATGTACTTGTATCATTGATGTAATTAATATATTGACTTTGAGGCATATATTGACTATTGACATTTGGAAATGAATATATATTCACATTTTTTTAATTTATGGACATGAAATTACTAAATGGAAATAGCTATGGGATTTGTCATAAATTTTATATTCATAATGTCAATTTTTAATTTATTGAGGAAAATTTAGTTGGGCATGTTACATACACTTTCCGAGACATCCAAATTTTTGTTGAAATCACATATTTTTAGAAAATATAATGATTTAAGCATTAAAAGGTTCCATTTAATGGATTCTAATTGAAGAGGGTTTGATCAAACCCCATTGGATAGAATCTCACTAGTTTTAAACCATACCCATAATGGAGTCTCCTCTACACCTACCAAAATGCTGATTAAAAACCACTTTTGATTTACCTTTTGGGGGATAAAATGAATTCATTTAAAATTTATATTTTGTAAATTTGTAGTCCTTATTATAAGCTTCCCATAAATTATAACTTTAAATATATTTAATTTGATTATTATATATATTTTTAATTTCTTGTAAATGCAGGTTTTTCACTAAAAATCAAGCTCTCTATTTTGCACATGTGGAAATATAGTATATTATAAAAAAATATGAAAAATATCTATGCCCTTGATATTGTTGTCCTTGATCCAATGAAAAAAGATTTGAATTTAGATACAAAAAAAAGTTATGTGTTAGCAAGTAAACCTATGTCTAAACTTAATTGGTTTGACTTTATGGGCTGAAGCAATATGTACTTGTTATTTAATCAATAGATCCCCTAGTTCATCTATTGAAGATAAAACTCCTTATGAGATGTGGTTAGGTAAGAAACCTAGTGTTGCACATTTAAGGATCTTTGGTTGTGAGGCTTTTGTTCACGTTCCTCAAGAAAAGCGATCTAAATTGGATCCTAAAGCACAAAAATGCATATTCATAGGTTATGGTGAAAATGTAAAAGGTTACAAGCTTTTGAATCCACTAACAAGAAAAGTTTCTTTATCTAGAGATGTTATTTTAAGGGAATTTAGAGCTTATTCAGGAGAAGAACAACCAAAAGAAAAGGATACTTCTAGAACAGTGCATTTTGAGACAAATACTAAAAAGCAACAAGATGCACATGTTGAAGAACAAGTGGATGAATCACAAGAAGAGAGTTCAGAGAGTTCTTCTGAAATAGAGGCTCAAGATGAGCATATTGAGGAACCAGAAGAAATTCCTTTAAGGAGATCCACAAGACAACAAAATCCCGTTGATAAGTATAGCCCACCTAATTTATGTTGTATTTTTGCTTTAATGAGTACTAATGATGAACCCAGTTCTTACAGGGAAGCATTGTCCTTAGACGAGAACAAGCTTTGGTCACAAGCTATGCATGAGGAAATGGAATCTTTGGATACTTATGACACATGGGATCTTGAGAGTTTGCCCAAAGATAGAAAGGCCATTGGTTGTAAATGGATCTTTAAAAAGAAGATTGGTGCAGATGGTAATCTCGAAAGGTATAAGGCTAGATTAGTAGCCAAGGGCTACTCCCAGAGAGAGGGAGTTGACTTTAATGAAATCTTCTCTCGTGTTGCTAAATTAACTTCTATTAAATTCTTCTTATCTATTGTTGCTGCTTATGATTTTGAAATTGAGCAAATGGATGTGAAAACTGCTTTTTTGCATGGGAATCTTGATGAGGAGATTTATATGAAGCAACCTGAAGGTTTTGTTGTAAAAGGAAAAGAAGAATTGGTTTGCAGGTTAAAGAGATCTTTATATGGATTAAAACAGTCACCGAGAATGTGGTACTAGAAGTTTGATGCTTTCGCATTAAAAATTGGGTTTGTTAGGAGTGAGGAAGATCATTGTGTTTATATAAAAAATATTGATGATCAGCTTTTAATTATTATCTTGTATGTTGATGACATGTTGTTTATTGGTAACAGCAAGGTAATGATCAAAGAATTGAAAGCAAAAATCTCGAGCACATTTGAGATGAAAGATCTAGGGGCTGCAAAATATATCCTCGGTATGGAGATTAGTAGAGATAGAGGTAACAAAAAGCTTTGCTTAAGTCAGTAATTATGTTGATACTATTTTGAAAAGATTTAACATGCAGGATAGTAAATCGGTTAATATTCCTTTACCAGTTGGCACGAAGTTAAGTTTAGATATGAGTCCTAAATCTGATTTTGATTTTGAGGAAATGTTTGAAATACCATGCTAGTGCAATTGGTAGTTTAATGTATGTAATGGTTTGTACGAGACCAGATATAGCAGAGGCAGTGGAAGTTCTAAGTAGGTTTATGTCTAACCCTGGTAAAGAACATTGGAATTATGTTAAGAGGGTATTTAGATATTTACAAGGGACTTTAGATTACTGTTTAGTTTATCATGGTTCTAATAATATTGATATTATGAATAGATCATTGGACATACAGGGGTTTGTTGATTCAGATTGGGTAGGAGATCTGGACAGTCGGAGGTCGACAAGTGGTTATGTGTATACTTTGTTTGGAGCCGGTTAATTGGATGAGTAAGAGGCAGCCCACGGTTGCTTTGTCCACCACAGAAGTAGAGTACATGGCTGCAACACATGCCTCTAAAGGGCAGTTTGGTTATAGAGGCTTGGGTCAGGTATTGGTTTTAATTGTAAGCAAGTTAGGCTTGAATGTGATAGTTAGAGTGCTATTTGTTTAGCCAAAAATCCTATGTATCATGCTTGTACTAAACATGTAGATGTTCAGTATCAATTTGTGTGAGAAATGGTTGAGAGTGGGAAAGTATTAATTGAAAAAGTTGACACTTTGATTAATGTAGATTATCTTACGAAGCCGTTCCTACAGATAAGTTCTCATGGTGCAGGAAGGCCATTGGGCCTTGAGTCCTGTACTTGATTTAAATTTATTATTCCTTGTTTAGAATAATTGCAATGTATAATGTCAAGTGGGAGAATGTTGGAAATAGGTTGCCATTAAATTGCAAATCCTAAACATTAATTATTTCATGTATCTCCTAGATTCTTGGAATGTGTTCAACAACACTAAGATTAATAAGAGATTAATATTTGATGAAATAATCATGATTATTGACATTTGTAATTAATTCTAAATGTAAAAAGCATGTGAAGGAATCCATAGTGAGTTTCTAAATAATAGGGACCCATGGGACACTCACATGGTAAGGTGAAACTCACCTTGTGTTTAGTTAACTATACGGAGTAACAGTTAACACTTCTGAATGCATGTAAAGATCCTAGGAGTTAGGATTTGATGTTTGCATGCTTGAAGTTCAGTTAAGTTCAGTTTAGATTAGTTAAGTTAAGTTAAGTTAAGTTAAGTTCAGTTTAGAATCAGTTTAGTTTAGTTTAGTTTAGTTTAGTTTAGTTTAGTTCAGTTCAGTTAAGTTAAGTTAAGTTATCTTCAGTTGCATGTTGCATGCATGTTGTTTATTTTTAGTTGCATGTAGTTAGCTTTAGTTAAATTGTAATGCATGCCTAATAACATTGAGTTGTATGACAGATAACAGGGACTACCTCCAGTTAACAGGGGATAACCATTCTTTGGAAATGGTGTTGAAGAAATGTTTCAGCTAACTAATAAATCACTTGGAGCCAACTTGGGTGCCCAAGATGCTTTATTGGATTTATCTCTCATGTATGATAAAAAATTTCTGAAGGCTTAGTTAAGTGGGATTTATTAAGGGCGCCAAATTTGAGGAAGAGCTTTGGAATTATCACCGAAGTGAAGGAGAAGTTGTAGCTTCAGTTTGGGACACCCAAATGCATGATGCACATGTTGTAAGCTTTAGTCTTCATTGAATAACTCTACTTGAAGGAATATGGCATACCTTTTCAATGGCTTGAGATTGTGCATTGTAATTATCACCATTTGTAGATTACAAGGTTGCATATTGTCTCTATATCTCATTGAAGTTGAATAGAGTTTTCAGAATTGTTATTGCATGTGTGAAGAAGATTGATAAAGACAGAAGAAGTATTCTCAAGAAAGAATTGGAGCTATTGTAATTCAGAGATTGAATAATAGAATAATTCTTGGTGGAGTTTTTTCCCGAAAGGGTTTCTCCACAGTATATCTTGTGTAAAACTTCTAATATCATGTTTAGTTCTTCTATCAACTTCTCTCTTCATTCTACAACAGTAAAATGAATTAATCAAGATAATCATCCATAAAGAATTTATGTAACAAAGTTCCCCATGAGATTCATTAACATAGCCCAAATTAGGAAGAAAATGATGAAAAATACAATGAAATCACAAAAACAAGATTGAATCCTAATTAAGCAAGCAAACTCTTAATCCCATGGGGGAATTGGTGCCAATTTGATGTGAAAATTGGCCCTTTCCCAATCCCTAAGATGCAAGTTGATGATTGTTGAGGAATGTTGATCCACTTTGATGATGAATGTGAGAGCTCCAAGCCAAATTTGCAAAAAAAGCCTAACTAAGAACTCAAATGATGGATGAGAATTGCTAAGTATTTTAGCATGGTAACTTTGCTTGGAATGTGGATGATAAAATGAGGAGAGGAGCTCTTCATTTATAGGATTTCAAGATGGATGAAAGTCCAAATTTGAGCAATGTGGGACTAACTTTCATCCAATGATATGGTGCCACTTGTCAAGCTATGAATGGATGATGGTTGTGCAAGATTTGGGGTTTGTGCCAATAAATGCCAATATTTGAAATTCAAATTTGTTGAAATGACATGTAAGATGGAAGGGAAAATGCAATAAATGCCACTTGGCTCAAGGCAAAGGACATGTAAGAGATCTTAAATGCCTTGTTGGAAGGACTTATTCCCACTTGGATTTTGAATTCAAATTAGGGGAATATTCCAAAAGATTCCATGTGAGGGAAAATAGGGATTTAATAAATGAATTAAATCTATTTTCATGTGCAACTTGCATTATCTAGAGGATGTGACATGAGATTAGATTAAATTAATCAAGGTTTGATTAATTTAACATGAGATTAGATGATGTGACTTATTTGACTTAGATTTATGGATTTATTTAAATTAGATAAGAGAGGAATATGATAAAAGGCTAATTAAATAAAGATTTTGATTTATTTAATTAAAGGGGATGGTGTTAGATTAAATTAAATAAGGTTTTAATTTATTTAATTTAATGGATAGACTCTAGAGATTTAATCAAATAAATTGATTATTTAATTAAATAGGGATAATTAGATCATATGGATTGATTTAATTAACAAGAGAAAATGACTTAATTAGACAAAATGATTTATTTAATTAAGAGACGAATATTGATGAATTTAATCAGATAAGGGAATTTGATTAAACGGTTAGACCGAGGGATGATTTAGGAAGAACCGATGTTAGTAAGTCAGGATTAGATGCACGATGTCAATCAGTATATTTTTGATGTCTACATTTTCCCCTCTTTGAAGCAATGCACTCGTTGCATTGGTTCAAAAAATAATCGATCTTGATCAAAGCCAATTTTTTTTGATATTTAAAAACTTGCCCCACTGCTGCATGGTGAGAGAAAACATGCCATTATAATGCCCCCTCGAGAGATCAGACGGAAAGTTTAATTTTTTGGGTGATCTCGCAAAAAAAGGTGACAAGGTGCCCGACAGGTCCGAAAGGGGTCCAAGAGGCTAAAAACGTGTCTAAATGCAATAAAACGATGAAAAACAAGCCTCAAACGGATGAAAACAGGTTCGGGGGTCCAAAACCCTAGCAGGATAGCTAATTAGGGCTAAAAAACCCTAATTTTTAGGCTAAAAAGGGGCCCAGGGGGTCACTTTCAATTCATTTTCACACACATCCGCTAGCGAACCTTGAGATTTGAGCTCTGACCTCTTGACGATATGGCGCAATGACAACTTCCTCTGCATATTTCTGACCGAGTTCGGACCTACCAGCGATCACCAGGCATCGGTGCCACGGTAGGTGACCCTGACTGAAGCTTCGTTTTTTCAATTTAGTGCATTTATTACTAGTTTTAGGGAGAGCTCGCCTCCAACGGCGCTATTTTAGCACCTCTCAGTGTTTAAAGTGCACCACTTTTGGGAATTTAGCGCCACAGCGGCACTGTTTAGCACCGTAGCGGTGCAATTTGGAGTTTAAAAACTCCACTGCTGGGATCGGGCTCGGCTCGGACTTGGCGGGCCAGTTTGGAAAAGTGCGCCGCGACGATGCTCTTTTCACAAAAACTGCGATGCCGGGGGTTAAACTGCACCACAGCGGCCCTATTTGGCCAAATTCCAGGTCCAGCGTCGAAGTTTGAGAAAACTCAAACTGTGACGCCTTCACAAACTGCGCCACTGGGAATGAGTTTGGAGCGTTAGGTTAGGAATTTTTTCAAAATTTTTAACATGCTTATTTTGCGTGATGTAGGATGGACCTAGGGAGCTTTATTCACGGGAGCACCGGTCATAGGATTTGGAGAGAATCCTTCGGGACTTGAGTGACAGGGATCAGGACCAACTTGGAGTCACAGGACTATGGCATATTGCATATGTAGTGCCCATGTGCACACACCTTGGGATGCTATCAGCGCTGGCCGAGAGGTGGCACAGCGAGACCTCGTCATTTCATCTTCCCATTGGTGAGGTGACCATCACACTGGAGGACGTTTGGTGCATACTATGGTTGCCCATTCATGGCTACCGGGTGATTCATGATATGGAGGAGGGGCATGATTACTGCACCCGAGTCCTCGCCATACAAGATATCATTTACTGCGAGGGGCAGATTGAGTTGGAGAGGTATAGAGTCATAGCACCTCCCTTCCGCTGGGTGATTGCGGTGATCATTTCGGGTTTGGTTGCCCCAGACCAACGACGGTGGTATTTCAGTCCTAGATGGGGATACTGCTGGGAGAGGATGGTCCGGGACATGCCAGTTCAATTTGCGTGGGGGCCCATCCTTCTAGCTTCACTTTATAGAGATCTCCACGAGTATGCATACGTGGATGGAAGAGCACTGGGAGCTGGGGTGACCTTGCTACATGTTTGGGTGTGGGAGCACATTTATGTGCTACGTCCATGGGTCGTTCTAGTTCCAATGGGGGCAGAGGATGCCCTGGTGGCACGATACAAAGGGGGTGTGTCCTTTACACACACTGGAGAGCACGGGATCCCCCACTGGAGGTGGGTCATAGACGAGATGCTCGTTTTCACTTGGAGACCATACCTCGGTCAGCCTGGATGGGCTGATGATGCAGACTAGCTCTTCTACTGTTGCCAGGACCTCTATATGTAGGGCTGAGAGCACACTATGATAGAGAGATACTTGCCTGGGCATGTACAACGTCAGTTTGGGGAGCCACAGGATCATCGAGATGATGGTTACGTGGCTATCTTTGCACATAGCATGACACATACATCATGGGGCCCTAGTATTCCTACCACATAGGCGGTTAATAGTTTTTGACACTTGGTAGCCCGACCGTGGGCCTACGATTAAGGTTTGGTAGATCTGGGCACGACACAGGCCTACAGAGACTGGTTCAGACCTCCTCTCCGGTTGACTATCCCAGGTGAGGATACATAGGCACATAGGGTTAGAGGTAGGGCGAGAGGACGAGGGCGAGGATGAGTACCGAGGATCGAGATCCGGCAGAACCCACCATTGGTGCTCCCAGTTCCACCAGATCAGGGAGATGTCCCCATGCAGGACTAGTAGCAGGATCTGCCAGTCCCACCACCACGAGCCGAGGGTGAGGGTTAGGTTCTCGTACAACCACGAGCATAGCCAGTAGGGCAGGCAGATGCACGGGATGCCCTGATTTTGCAGTTACAGGTGCACGTACAAGCAGTGATGGCTGAGCGGGACCAGGCACAAGCTGAGAGAGAGCAGCTCAGAGTGGAGAGAGACCAGGCTGTACAGCAGTGACAGGTCACAAAGTTACAGGTAGCTACAGAGCTGGGCTGTAGGCAGCAGATAGAGAGTATGACAACCACCTCATCCTCGCAGGGTACAGTGCCGGTCTGATCCTATAGAGAGGCTATCCGAGAGATAGAGTACTACCGCCGGGCCTACCACGACCATGTACCTAGAGTAGACTGGGTTCTTGACTACTTAGAGCGAGCTAGCCAGAGACCACCAGAGGGTCACGGTGATAGGGGCGAGGGCAACATCCACGGAGATCGGCCATGATCGAGATATTATGATGTATACTTTTGGTGCCTTATGGGCTCATTTTTGATAGCCCCAATGGGCATATTTGTACTGACTAACACACTTGTAGAGTGATCTGATTGTTATTCGGTACTATGACAGTGATATGATATATATGAGTTGATTTTGATGCAACGCCATGTGTACACCTGTATGATTCTTCTTTCTATATGTGATGGATGCATTTATTTTGAATGACGTTTATGCATTTGATTATGACCTATGATATGATGTGCAATGAGGTCAACTATATGATGATTTATTTTATGCAAATGTGATATGTGAAATGATTTGATTTATGGTATATGCAATGATGTGAAAAATGCTTATATATGAGATGATTTATGGATGAATGTGATATGATGCAATGGTCGTGATAAAATGAAATGATGGTACGAGATGCTTAGAATAACAAATGTTTATTATCTTAAATGACGATGTATGTGATGCAATGTTAATGCAATATGATATGTATGCCTAATGAATTGAATGCTTATATTCCTATTGTTTATGATTATAATGATTATGAGATACTTCCGTTCATGCTATGTGATGATTTATGAAATGTAAATGAATGCTTATGCAATGATCAATGTAATGTCATGAGATGCAATGTAATGGGTGAAATGAGATGATATGGATGCACCTGTTTATATGATGATGAGAATGCGATGTTTCCTATATGGTATGTAATGCAATGTGCTAATGATGTCTATATGATGTGCTTATGCAATATGCTAATGATTTGTGGATACAGGATCGATGGTGATGATGGTGATGATGAAAAACTGTCATAGTACCTTGTTAGCGTGGTTAGTAAGAAAAGAAGAAGTCATTTCAACAAGACGCATGATGACACAAATGCAGATGATGATGATGGTGATGACTTGCCGAGGAATTGGGATTTTCAAAGGGCCAAATTTTCTTATGTTTGATAACACACGTAGTACGATGCATCAAGGTATAGAAAACTAGGATGTCATTGTACTTAGTGTGATGGACTTTGACTCGACAATCAGATAGGAGTATTCTTGTTCACACCTGACATACAGAAACCTTGCTAGGATGTATTTCAGAAGTTTTAGACATCTCGGGCCAAAACATGGAAAGGTAAACCTATCCCTGTAATAGTCAACAAGTTGTCCTAGACCTCTTCCATATATGCCTAACAAAGCAAGTATTCACCGAGGTTATATTACAAGAACATCCAACAAGCACAGTAGACAAAAGATAATGATCATTACCCCATTCCTATTTCTCTAAATCCGCTATTTTGGGATATCATTGAGACGTCCTTGGAATGAGCACAAAATAAGAGAAGTCAAAAAAGATAAAGACCAAGTAAATAAACAGACTAATGCTCTTCAATACCGCTAATGAAAAATGATGTGTTTTCTAAGATGATAAGCGAAACTTATTGCCAAAAGATAATGCCCATTGTAGGAAGGATGCATCCTAGGACATGTTAGTGGATGGTGGCACATCATTTCATTTATAAGGGATGATTGATATGAGACAAATTTAGATGATGGTGTTACCGATACGAAGAGGTGACCAATTTGCTTATCTACTAACCTAGACTTAAGACTTGACACTTTGAGTTTTCGCTTTTAAATCTGCTAGACTTGTTTCCGATTGTTTCACCAAAGGTTGAGGATGACAATTAGTTTATTGTGAGTGGTGTTTATTGCGGATGTAAGCGAGATGAGGCGGATGGGTTTTTTCAAATATTTGGATGTTTTTGATGTTTTTGAAATGTTTTGAGGCTGTTTTTGGTATTTTTTGAGGTTTTCAAATGTTTTGATTTTTGATTTTCCAATGTTTTTGGGATTTTTTGAGATTTTATGACCAAGAGACTAACCTAAAGACCTATCCTAGGGGCCTCGGGGGCTGATCGATAGATGAGCCTTGCCTACGTTATACATGCAGAGACCATGTAGTTCGACTGACGACATGACCAATTTACAGATGATGATATACATGATGAGATGTCAGTTTATTATGACAGACTCCTATAGGACTGACCTAAATGTCTCGGGGGATGATCAAAGATCAACCTTGCCTACGTTCAAGCTCAGAGACGACATAGTTTGACAAGACAACCCTATTTTTGAGATTTTGATGATTTTGAATGTTTTTGTATTTTTTTGATTTTTTGATGTTTTTGGATTTTTTGTTTTGAGGATTTTAAGATCATACACGAATCTGATCCAATGAGAACATGCCCTCAACATGGTGCAATAGACTACTTCGATAAAGGCAGGACAAACCGAATTTGAGGGTGGGCCGAGTAGTACTAGAAGGGATCATGACACAAACACATGACCAAGCTATGGTGCAGATGCGAGTGGATGAGTGATGGATGGAGATATGGATGCGATGGATGATGGAAGCGAAATGGATGGATGATGCAGATCGAGCCATAAAGATCCTGGTGGATGGAAAGTGCTTATTTACGTAAGGTACCTGTTTGCTAGGTTTTCACCGAGGTACTTGCCCAAAGTGCCACCGAAGTGGTTTTCACTAGAGGATGATTTTTTTGATCCATTTTCTTTTTTTTTTGGATTTTTT
>VDFB02119937.1:0-21647 GCA_007258455.2 Sequoia sempervirens | reverse complement strand
CAAATTTTCCCTCCTGAACACCCAAAATCGCCTCATTTGGATCCGTTTAGCCTCTAAACCATCATTTAACCATTCCCAACCATTATCTCATCATCCTAAGCCTATGTTTTGTCACTCTAAACCTCCAAATACCTCCATTTGACCATTTTAAACCTCCATCTCATCATTCCAAACTTCCATTTAACCATTCTAAATCCTCGTTCATTCTCCACAATTATCTTCAATCCACCTGTTCATTTTAATTTCCCCATAATCCATTCAAAAGCCCATACCCTCACCTAACAAACTCCATAATTTTACCATTTACATTGCCAAACACCACCCATAGCCGAATTGTCCTAACCTTGTATTACAAAGTGGTTACCTAAATTGACCATAGCACTTGAACTTGATTATTAGTCTTTAACTTTGACCCAAATCAATTTGCTTCCATCTTGAGGTAAATTTGGTGTCATAAGTTATCATCCTCAGCCCAATCAATCCATTCCTATCTTAAGGTGGATTCGGTGCTGTGATCATCCTCTTAATCAATTAAAGCTCTTGGTCATTAAAGGTAACTTCCTTTGGTTAAACTCAAGGTCTCTCTTAGTTGGCCCTGCAAGATCAAGGACATGACAGTAGTATACCTACACAAGTCCCAATTGATAGGAAGACCTAATAATTCCTCCTCGACTTATTTCAGATATCATAGGCTTTGATTGTGATGACTGTTACTAAATCTGCTTGAGTATATCCCACCTATTTTATGAATTTCAAAGTACACAAATTGAGGGCGAGCCATTATCTACCAAGACCCTTTTATTTTATGGCGAACGTTCCCAACTTCGACATGTGGGCAGGGGCTATTATGATTGACATCGATGTTTGGCATATCATTGTGGTTGAAGTGCAGTTGATGAGATAAAGCCAAGTGTCCCAACAAAGCTTGGAATTGCATGGGGTCGATGTCATTTGGCACATGGGTTTCCTACAGGGCTCTATTGAGGATTTCTTGATGTACCGGGAAGACTTAAGCAAATCCAAAATGGATATATGAGCAGGTGTCTTTCTTAAGTGATCAAGGATGTTGTATTGAGAGATTATAGGAGTTGATTGGGTGGGTGCAGAGGCTGCAGGGACAATGATGCAGGCTTGTCGTGTAGTAACATCACATTGAGGGTCTTTGGCTTTAACATGTATCATGGATACATAGGGTTCCACCTGCTCAATGTAATGAATAACACCCTCGTAATTGAAGGGCACATTCTTGTAGCTCACATTATTTGTGTTGTTTCCTTGGGGATTATTGCTAGATGTGCTTGGGCATTGATTATGGTTTGGAAAGGCGTTCTGATATATCTGCAATTGAGCATTGGATGATGAAGCTTGACTGGGGTCAACCTTGATATCACCTCGATCAATGAGATCTTGGACATAGTTTTTCAGACCCTGACACTTGTTTAAAGAGTGTCCTTTGATTTTATGGAACTCACAATATTCATTTTCCTTAAACCATGTGGGCTTGGGTTTGGACTCATCAAATGGCTTGGTGACAGGGTATGTGAAGGGATAATTGATTTGTAACAACTTATTAAAAACAACACTCAGAGGTTCTCCTAATTGAGTGTATTGACATTTTGTGTTCCCCTGATTGTTTTGGTTTGACTGTTGAGGAGGATGAGGTGCCCCCTGTGGTACAGATATGGTGTTGGGTGCAGACGGTTGTTGTTTTTGGGATGTATTAGCCACTTGGATGTGTTTAGTGTCTGTCATGCCATCATTCACTGCATTCTTGTTCTTGTTCCAGAATCATGGTTTGTCACCAAATGACTTCTCTTTATCATGACTATGTATTTTGATGTGTCCTTTGGCAATAAGGGCACATTCAAGGATGGGCTCCTTTTCTACTATCTCCATGAAGGTGGTGACACAATGTAACCTAAAATTATGGGCCATGTCAGGATGAGAGTTTTCCACAAAAATAGTGACCATGTCTTTTTCTTTCAGAGGGGTTCTTATCTCGTTTACAATGGCACACCACCATCAGAGGTAGCTAGTAAAGGTTTCATGTTGTTTTCTCTTGAGGAGATCTAAGATGTCCGTATCCTTCTCCAAATTGAAAGAGAAGTAGGATACAAATTTTTCTCGACAAAAGTTCATGAAGTTTTATGGGACCCTTTCGAGTCATGAACCAATCTAGGCGTGGCTTGCCAGGCTTTGTGGGAACAAGCGCAAGAGATAATTATCATTGTACATGACTTCTTGACACTGGGAATAAAACTCCTGCAAGTGAGCCTTAGGGTCTTTGTTTCCCTTGTATTTGTCAAATTTTGGTATCTCAAAATGTTTAGGAAATGGGATTAATGAGATGGAGGGATCAAATGGATATGGGCATATGTCTTCAAATTTGAATGATTGTTTGGTAGCCCCGGCTTGAAGGTCCTTAAGTGCGGCCTTGATTTCCAACAAATCTGAGCTAGCTGGTGGTGGGTTGGGGGGGTATTGATGATAGGATGATAGCGATCCCCAATAAAGGCATCATTGTTGAAATACGGATTGGATTCCTCAAATGTCCATTTCACTCTCACTTGGGAACAAAAAATTCCTTTGAGGAGATCTTCACTCCCCAAGGTACTTGGAAGGTACTTGTCCTTCTCCACCTCATGTACCTTGGCCACTCATGTACACACCTCACCTCCCTTGGCTACTAATATCCACATGTCAAGATGTGAGGGCTTGTGGGTTCTCAACCCACCATATCCCTTCATCTTGACCTTGTTGGATCAATCTTGACCATTGAATTCTCTAGAGAATTCAAATTCTCCTATAAATACCCCCTCCTCAAGGGCATTTTAACACTTAGCCATTTTATAACTACATGCTGCCAATTTGTGCACTCATCTAGCCTTCAATTACATTCACTTGCATTTACATCCAAGCACATAGTAAAATCCTCCATTTAGCCACATCAAGAGCCATCAAGGAGCATACATATCAATCCAAATCAAGGGCCAACCAAGGAGTTTTAGCTGCAAGAAGGAAGGTATATCATTTGTCTTCATTTAACACTTTCCTCTTTGTATTTTCAAATTCCTTAGGCTAATCTTGAGGTGTTTCATTATTTTTTCCATTGCATTTTAATTGCTTAGAATAGGTTAAACATCTTGGATATCACAGATCAATTAGATAATTGGATAAGTGTGATTGGTTTGATTGGATGATTGAAAAAAATAGATTGAGTGATCTGATAGGTGTGATTGGATGATGGAAGATGTGAGGGACCCTAAATCTAGTAAAAAAACATCACCCTTAGTGACCTAGAGCATTGATTGATCTAGTGGATGATCACGGCACCAAATCCACCTCAAGATAGAAAGGGATTGATTTGGGCTGAGGATGATAACTTACAACACCGAATTCACCTCAAGATAGAAGTAAATTGATTTGGTTCCAAGTTGATAATAGATGTGAAGGATAGCAATCAAATTCAAGCACTGAGTTCAATTTGGGTAACAACTTTTAACACGAGGTTAAGGTGATTTGATTATGAGTGGTGTTTATGTGATACGGCTTAGGTGATGCAAATGGTAAGATTTTGGTGAATCAATTTCACTATGTGATGATATGGGATTTCCAAACGAGTTACCAAAAAATTTAAAATGAGTGGGCGGATTGAGAGAATAAATGTATGGATGTTTGGGATGACTAATGAAGATTTTGGATGATTAAACATAAATTTTGGAGAATAAACAAAGGTTTGGAACAATAAAATGGCAGTTTAGAATGATTAAACAAGGGTTTCAAAGGTTTAAAATGACAAAAAAGAGGTTGGGAATGATTAGATAAAGGTTTGGAATGATTAAAAAATGGTTTAGAGACTAAAGGGGGCGATTTTCACTGTCCAGGAGGGAAAATTTGCCCCACTGTAGTAAACAGGAGGGAAAATTCACCCCACTGTAGCAAACAGAAGGGAAAATTCACCCCATTGCAGTTAACAAGAGGGAAAATTTTCCCTACTGCAGCAAACAGAGACTTGTTTTTGATGAAAATGACTATGGCAAGGACTTAAAATGACAACAATAAGGTCAATTTTTCAAAAAGTTTACTGGTTTCTCACAAGAAAGCACTTTCAAAAAAGCACAATCCTATGATTAGTATTAAGGGTGTGGCCAATAAAGGTCTTAATCTAGGATGCACAAGCTGTCTAGGGAGTCCTTGATATACTCTCGGTACATGAGGCACAACTGTGAACACTAGCCCATCACAAGCATGAGTCAGGAACCCTAGCGAGATACTGAAGGGCTCAGACCAACTCTTCACGTCTATCTAGGTATCACCCTAGCTTTGACGCTCCACTAATTACGATGTGACTAGATTGGGGTACAACTTTTGCTCTCCCCCCTTTGTATACCCCATCGTATGTGTGGTTGGAATCATCCCTTGGGGTGATGAAATCCCCAAGCAGGTCCCACTAGAAAGAAAGCACTAATCATTTCCAACTACTTCCCAAGCTCACACGAAGTGGAAGGGGAAAGTGAAAAAAAACTAATGCCCCCTTTGGGTAACACAAAAAGATAGACACAACAAACAATGGATATTACCTCCCCTAATTAAACTATGTTCCTAGATTAACGAAGACAACAAGGATAACTTTTAAAAATCTAAGCAAACGAATAGCCCTGCAAATAAAATGTTAGTTGCTTTATCCTTCTTTCTTCGCCAATTACACAAAAATATGCTACAAAATGTTAGCACAAACACCAATATCCTTGCAAAAAACAATGTTAGGGGGTTAGAATAAAAAACAGTAAAAAACTAGAGCAAAAACTAAGCTAAAACGACCATTTTACCTTTCAAAATGTGTTGTTTTGGGGCGTATTCGCCCCTCTGCAATAACTAGGAGGGAAAATTTTCCCCTCTGTAGTGACCAGGAGGGTGTAGTCGCCCCTCTGCAGTGAATTAGATGGTGTAGTCGCCTCTCTGTAGTAACCAGGAGGCGTAGTCGCCCCTCTGCAGCGTACAAGAGGGTGTTGTTGAACTTTTGCAGCAACAAGAGGGCACAGTTGAACTTCTACAGCAGCAAGAGGGCGTAGTTGAACTTTTGTAGCAACAGGAGGGCACAATTGAACTTTTGCAGCAGTAGGAGGGCGCAGTTGAACTTCTGCAACAATAAAAGGGTGCAGTTGAACTTCTTCAACAACAAGAGGGCACAGTCGCCTTTCTGCAATGAAATGTTAGCAAGCAAAATTCAAATAAAGGGCGTAGTCGCCCTTCTATAGTGAAATGTTAGCAAGAAAAATTGAAATCAGGGGCGTAGTCGCCCTTCTGCAATGAAATTTTAGCAAGCAAAATTCAAATCGAGGGCGTAGTCACCCTTCTGCAGTGAAATGTTAGCAAGCAAGATTCAAATCAAGGGTGTAATCACCCTTCTGCAGTGAAATGTTAGCAAGAAAAATTCAAATCAGGGGCATAGTCGCCCTTCTGTAGTGAAATCTTATCAAGAAAAATTCAAATTAGGGGCGTAGTCGCCCTTTTGCAGTGAAATGTTAGCAAGCAAAATTCAAATAAGGGACGTAGTCGCTCTTCTGCAATGACCAAGAGGGTATAGTCGCTCCTCTATAGTGACCAAGAGCGCATAGTCGCCCCTCTGCAGTGAATCAGAGGGTGTAGTCGCCCTTCTGTAGTGACCAGGAGGGCGTAGTAGCCCCTCTGCAGTGACCAAGAGGGCGTAGTAGCCCCTCTGCAGTGACCAGAAGGGCATAGTCGCCCCTCTGTAGTGAACCAGAGGGCGTAGTCACCCCTTTGTGACCTATTCCTGCAAACAAACTCACCAACAACAAACATAAAATAGAGGAACCCGCTTGTGGGTCCCATTGGCCATGCCAAAAATGTAATTCTAAATGTTTATCAACCCTAAATATGCAAAAGCAACAATAATGCAATGAAAGAAAACATAAAGGGACACCTCAAGATTAGCCTAAGAAATGATAAAGCAAAGAAATAAGCTAAAATAAAGATTACAAGATGATTATACCTTCTTTGCTGCTAAAATTCCTTGGTTGGCCCTTGATTTGGATTGCTTTGTATGCTCCTTAGATGGCTATTAATGTAGCTAAATGCAAGATTAAGTAGATGGTGAAATGAAAATGCAAAATGGCTAAAATAGATAGCTAGATGAGAGAAAAATGAGTGCACAAAATGACAACATAAGATTGCCAAATGGCTAAGTGTTAAAAATGCTTTAGAGGAGGGGGTATTTATAGAGAAATTTGAATTCCCTAGAGAATTCAATAGTTGAAATTTATCCAACAAGGCCAAGATGAAGGGCTAAGGTGAGATGAGGACTCACAAGCCCTCACATTTTGACATGTGGAATGTGAAGTGGCTAAGGGTGAGATGATGTGTAGGTGATGTGGAAGGAGAGTACATGATGTGGAGGAAGGACAAGTACCTTCCAAGTACCTTGGAGAGTGAGAAGATTTCCTCAAAAAGGAAATTCTTGTCCCCAAGTGAGAATGAAAGTGGCATTTGAGGAATTTTGGAATTCCTCAAAAATCTCCATGGGAAATGAGAAAGTGGTTGGAGAAATAAATGTGAATTAAAAATTCACATTCTTAGGAGAATCTAATGGATAAGAGAGGGTCTCCAAAAAGGTGGGAATTGGTCACATGTGGATGAGGTGACAAGTCAAATGTTCTAGAAGCCTTGGAAGGATAAAATGTGAATGAAAAATTCACATGGGGAGGAGAGAGACCTAGGATGAATAAATGTGAATTAAAAATTCACATGGAAAAGAGGGTCAATGCTAAGAAAAGAAAATGAAAAGGTTGACTAAAAAGTGGTGTTGAAAGTGGCTAATGATTTTGATTAAGGTTGTGCAAATACCTAATTAAGGTAATTAATGAGAGATTAGAAGCAAGTGGCAAATGTAGGAGGATGTAACATTAATCTTTGATTAAGAGGATGCACATCTTAATCATGAATTAATTAAATTAATCCAGATTAGAGAGGGATTATGGAGGATGTGACAAGGAGAGAGAAAATTAGAATTTTAAATTGATTTTAATTCAAAAAGGGTTCAGATGACTAAGTTAAATAAATTGATGTATTTATTTAATTTGGAGAGGAAAAAAGTGTAAGGTAAAGCATTTAATTGTTAAATTAAATACTTTAAAAACCTTAGGCAGGAAGTGTAATATTAATTAAATAAATTAATATTGGCGGAATAGATAAATAGAGAGGTAAATTTGATCGTATGGGAGCGATCAAATTTGGATGTCTACACATACAATTTACAACATCCTTGCAGATGTCTTATTTATATTTAGGAATCTCATTCTCTTTTCCCCATATTTTCCTTAAACTAACTTGCATGATTTACATCATGAAAATTGTCTTAAGGGGGGCTCTCATTACACACACCTCACATTTTCATGATTTGGAGAGAATATACCTCAAAGAAATTGGTAATATTTACACTCTTTGCAATGGTGGTAACATATGAGCCACCTAACATAATGTAGCTTGCTAGCTTGTGGATCCTCATATGTATTACCTCTCTTCATGTCCATGGTACAACACAACTTATAGTGTCCATAGTTGATCAAAAGCATTGTATGAAATCTATAATAGCACAAATTTCTAGCCATACTTAGTATTATTTCTAGCAAAACATCATTGGAAAATACCTTGTTTATACATCTTAACATTTCCTCTCATTTCTCTCTTATTGAGTGTTTGTTACTGTATGTTATATATGTAGGACTTTTTTGTATTGTGTTTTTATTTTGTACATGATATGCTTGTTAGTTAGTATATTATTTAGCCAAAACATGTTTGTTTCATGAAATTTTGCATAACAATTATATCTTGTATAAGATATTTTGGTTATTTTATATATCTTCATTCTGAGAGCATATTCACCTCATTTGAAGATTTTGTATCCTCTTAAGTACCATTGTGTATATTTTATACTTTTTGCATTTAATTTAGCATGCATATTTAGTATATATCATATGCCTTCTAAAGCAGAGAAAAAATATAGTGTCAAAAATTACACTCTTACAATTTCACATTGCATCATGTGCTCACTTTAGCATCTTGATATAGAGTATCTTAAATTTAAATGTTAGCACTTTGGTTTTATTTTTTTTAATATTTTTATGATAATTCAAGTTTTTTGAATCTAAATTTCCTTGGATGATAGAGCAACACGTGGATGTCTATGCAATGCACAAGCAACTCATGAAAATTCATGAATCTAGTGGTCATTTGAGCGTTACTTTCCCTAGTTCTCACTAATAATATAGAAAGCAAAAATTATACATGCAAATTAGAATGGGTAAAAGTACAAACCCATGCCACACTTTTATAAAAGAAATGACCAAAAATTTAAGTTTTTCAACTTGGACCACATAAAGTGACCTTTATGTTTTTAATTTTAAAATAATATAAAGTAATGAAATGTAGAACTCTTGATGAAGTTTATGCTTGTAATTTTAATTTAGAAAAATGGTTTGATACTTTTTTTATAAATTTAAGAGAAGAATTTTATTTACTGAAAAAATTATTAAAAAAAAGTGAAGTTGATGGGACTTCACAAAATAATTTTCTTTTCTTTGATTTTATTTCTTAAATAGCTAACTTGAATATTTAGTGCATGGTTTTTTTTTTATGAATGTTTTTCATAATGTTTTAAAATCAAACATTAAAAAAAAAATCATAGTTTTGATGAGACGTCAACTTTTGTATAATTGTTTTAATCATTTAAAAAGAATATACCCTTTTGGAGAGGATTATCTCGTTTGGTGTGCTATATTTTCAATTTTTTAAAATATGTTTTAATATATTTTAAAAATTTCTAATCAACATCATCTTTGATTATAACAATCTACTTGCAATATGAAAATATCTCCTACTCTTTCTCCCACTCCCTCTCTATTTGAACCCTCTTTACACATGGTCCCCAATAGTCATGGGGGTTCCTCTAACCCCCTTATCCTATCCTTGCTTGCATTGTTAGTAAAAACGACTAAAGCTTTGGTTGATATTTTGGACCTGGGGGGGCCCTCTTTTAGCTGTTGACACTATTTTGGATGAACCTCTAGATATCGTGAAATCATTTGGTGTTCTGAATCTTAAGGCCTGGAAAAGTGTTCTTGTACGAGGTGACAATGTGTGAGGAACTACTATACTTGAGTTCTTTGAGTCTAAAAATGGAATTGAAATAAATCTTCTCGATTCCACAGTCGAAAGAATCATCTCCTCAATGAGGAATTTTTTGGTGGGTAATTGTTTTTGCTTTCTCCCCACTTTTGACATGGTCTGGTGTTGGACTACTACTAAATGACATTTGAAAGGAAATGTGGAGGTGAGTGTTATGGATGGTGGCCTATTTCTCTTCAGTTTCACTTTTAAATACGATTTTCCATCAATTCTCACCATGAGCCTTTAGATATATGATAAACACAATTTATTTTTGTGCAAATGAAAATTGAGATTTGAACTTGTTGTATATCTAAATAATGAAACCCCTATTTTCATAAGGCTACTTGGGCTCCCTCTCAAGTTCTAGGATGAAGTGGTGTTTCAATAGATTGAAAAATCTATTGGATACATTATTTCATTGAAAAACATCACAAAAGATAAGTTCATGTTATTATTTATTATGGCACAAGAGAATGAGATAATTGACAAATTTCTTAACATTACCTTACCTAGTCTCTATTCATCTCCCACTCATGATAATGTTTTAGTGAAAGAGGATGCAATCATGGACAATCATGATAATCACATTTTTTCTTCACCTAATATCTCTCCTATTTGTGAAGAAGATATTTTGGTGTTAGAAGATCCACTCATTGTCAGTCATGAAAATCTCATTTCTCCCTTTCTTGATGATTCTCTCACTTGGGAAGATATAATTGAACAAAAGGATGCAATCATTGGTAAGGAAGAAAACCATAGTTATTCTTCTCTTGATGCCTCCCTACTTAGAATGTGATGAACATCTTGTTTGCTCCTCTCCTAAAAAATCTCCTACTAGGGAAGATATCATGGTGCAAGAAGATGATAGAATTGATACAATCATTCAAACAATAGTAATGTGGCTTCATTAGATGAAGATGATGAGATAACATTAGACTTCCCCTGACTAGAAGATCATCAAAATAAGGATAAGTTTGTTGAGGTTATGAACATTAGATCTCCCTTGATTATTAGACCTCCCGAGAGTCCTCTAATTATTGGACCTTCCAAGTCATCTACTAAGCCACTTCTTATCATAAGACCACCTCAACAGCAACCAAAACCTCTAGGGACTATCTTAAATTTTGCAAGGCAACTCACTAGTAAGAATGTTTCGCAACAACTGAGTTATAATACCGTTGAGCTCACACATATAACACAAGGAACAATAGGAAACCAAAAACAATACCCTCTTCATTACCATTTCCTCGACCGATATGGCCCAACACTCCTCATTTGCCTTTGCATAGTGGAAAGGAGTATGATCTTGTGGAACAACTCAAAAACACTCCTAATAAGATTTTTTTATTGGGATCTTATTCGAGCATCACCTAAATACCATAGCATGCTTCAAAATTCTTTACAAAAAGTTGTTATCCCTCCTAGTGCGCAACCAAATGATGTAGCAGCCCTAATTCAAGATATGAACTCGATCAACTTAGAAATTACCTTTCATCAAGATGAGTTACCTCCATTAGACGTACAAAAACAAAATGAAGCTTTCATAGTAATAGTTTTCATTAATAACTGTGGGATAAAACAAAATCTCATTGACAATGGTTCAGATCTTAATGTGTGGTGTGTAAAACTTTTAGATAAGATTGGAGTGGACAAGACTATGATTGAACTTGATTCTTTATCTATTCATGGATTTGATAATGTGGGAAAACAACTACTTGTTGTGATAACATTTCCTATTAGAGTTGGAAAGGTCACATTGGAAACTCCTATTCATGTCGCACCCGATAATCTTTCATACAATCTTCTTTTGGGTAGACCATGAATCCATGAGATGCATGGGGTATCTTCAACTCTTCATTATTTAATGAAGTATTCTTATAACAAGAAGGTCTATACAATCAAGGCCGAACCTTACCCAAAAATTTGTTTGCACAATGAGAAAGAAAAGGAAAGTCTTTTGAAAACATTGATACCAACATCAAAAGTAGAACCCGTGGAAGAGGAAGAAAAACATAAGAATATTGAAGAAATCTCAAAATATTGGAAAATGAGTAGGGTTCCTTATACTTTACACCTAAATTCATGGGAGAATACAAGATTACACAAAAAAAAAAAAGAGAAATAAACAAACATAGTATCAACACAAGTTGAGTCATCAAAAGCACATGAGTCTACAACTTTTAACAAAGAAGAGGAAAAAAAAACTTACACATCCACATATGAAGAGTGTGATCATGAAACACCACCAAATCCAAAAGAAATGGAAAATATTTATGGAAGAGGTTATGATCTTTTGAAACAAATTGGTTATAGTGGAAAAGGATGTGCTTCTAGAGAACAAGGCATTCATGTCCCTATAGAACCTAATATACAAGAAGCACTAGTGGTCTTGGTTATTGTCCCTAAAAATAAACAAAAGAATAAAAAAATCCCTCACTTAATATCAACACTCTTACAAAAGATTATTCTAAGACAACTTTAACCTTGGTGCATCCTGAACTGATAGATACTACATGTGGGAATATCTCATTGCATATGTGCATCAAATTGATACTTTAACTACTGATTATAATCAATAACATTAGCTACTACTCCTTGTCATGTGGTAGTTGTAGTAGATCTAGAATATTCACTACCATGCATGAGAGTATAAACTTGGATTTATGCAATCATATTTCCATTTTGCAAGGAGTAACATGTTTTTATCCATTTTTTGGCTCACCTTTTTCCCTTGAGGGGCAAGGGGTTAGGTAGCCTTGTCCTAGTATGGCACTTGTCATTGTCTCTTTTGGCTAGTTGACCACCTTCCATAAAAATATAAGAGCAAGCTTGGGATGTTGATGACATGCCTTAAGTTGGATCACATGTGACATACTTTCTTTCTATGTCATCTTTAACATTGCATTTTGGGGGAAACCCCTTTTCATGACGCAAATTTATTTGGAAACATATGTTTGGCATAAGGCTTTCTGAATAAAATCTCATGTATTGGCATTTATTGTGTTCTAATTTAAAGTAATAGCTCACAACATGGTGTTTAGCAATTTCTTTAAAGTGGGGGCCTACATTGGCATTATCATTATTTATTTGCACCCCCTGAGGTGAGTTCTATTTTGTACCCCCTAAGGTGAGTTCTATTTTGCACCCCTTGAGGTGAGTTTCTTGCATCACTTTTTTCATGGAAGTTGAACTCAGTGTAGCATTGGCCTAGCATATTGATCATATTGTGGCACATTATCAAAGTTATCAGGGAGTATAAATTTGGTATGGTTAGTACAATGGGAGCTTATAGATCTGGCACGACTTCCCATTAGCCACTTTTAGGGGCTCACCTAGTGGACACCGGGTTTCACTAGCCCTTGTGAGTGTATTTTTCATGGCCACCAAGCATAACACAAACTGATTTCATATGGAGCCATGTGTTTCATATAAGTGATTTTACATCCTTATGAGTGTATTTTATGGGCGTGGCATAATACAACTTGCTAGTTCATTTTTCTTTCCTCTTTGCAATATTTTTGACATTGTATGTTTGTGTATCTTGTAAATTACTGCTTCATATCATACATTCATGTGTGTCATTTTGTGCTTATGTTGGTTTTCCATTTGATCTTGGATCCTGGGAGCTTGCACAACCTCCTTGATCTTTGTCATCCTATCCTATGACATTTGTACACTTGGACCCCTCTTGACACATATTTGTCTACTTTAGTGTGAGTTTGAGCACATGACTCATCCTCTCACTAAAGTGGGGGCTAAATGTAGTGTTGGAAAATGTAATCCTTTACATTTTCACAATATGTTTGGGTCCCTTAATTAATTGGGCTTAATTAAGCCTCTACTTGCCTAAAATTTGCATCTATAAGCCTAATTAATTGCAATTTCCAAAAGGGGAATCATGATTTAATTAATACAAAATTATCATTTTTAACACCCTAAAATGAATAGGTCATGATGATTTAGGTCAGGATCCCCTTTAAGATCACAAATTCAAATTTTAAACATGTTTTTGGTGGCATCTTAAAGTCCTAAATTCAAGTTTTAAGTGTGAGCTTGTAATGTTTAATTTTTAGGAAATTAGAAAATTATCTATAAAAGCAAGGTCTTTTTATCAATTCAAATCCTAGAACTTTATGCAAGCATTCACAAGAGTTAAAATTATTGTCAAAGGTGTTCAAGAGCAGATTTCCCAAGCATTTTTTGCAACATTCAAGATCTCAAGCATCATGCATGTTTTTGGAGCTAACATTGTGATGTAGGTTTCAAGTTTCAAATCAAAATTTCAAACATCAAGATCTCATCATCAATCAAACCATTTCATGCAAGATCAAGACCTTGGAGAGATCTACTAAGTTTTAGTCCTTCAAGGGTTTCAAATCAAGGGTTTGGTGAGTTGTAACATAGCACTTGTTCATTCATCATTCCTTTCATGTTTCATTATTTCAATTCAAGGTTTGATTACCAAAGCGGGGTTTGACCAAGGAAAACCCCCATTCACAAAAAAACAAACAGTTTTTCCCTTGTGTGTTTTGTAGATCTCAGGTTGAAAAAGGATTGAAGATCTATCAAGGAGAAAAAATGGAAAAGTTGTCAAAATTATCGTCAAGCCACATAAACTCACTTTCAAAATTTATTTCCAAATTTCTGACCATGAAAGTTGGAGGAATCGAGAGTGCAAAAATAAGACCAAAGGATTGTGAAAGAAATTTTTCAACCCTTATAGCAAGACCCATTCACCCTTGGGCGAATGAGTCCCAGAAGGACACTCAACACAACCTTTTTGTGATAGGTGCTTAAAATAAAGCCCTTCTCAAATCTACAATTTCTTTTTGGATTTTGTTAGATTAAGGTTCAATTTACAGATTTCATGTGTTACATTGCATCATTTCATTCGTTTAGTATTTTTCATTCATCTCCCAAAAGTGTTGTCCCGGTTGATTTACCTTGTCCTCGTTCATAAGGAAAACAAGATCTCCATGAAGGTTTACTCACCTAAGGGTTGAAGTCAATCCTGTCCTAGGGGATCTCTTTTTCGTAATGAGCTAAGGAAGATAGGTGCATCACAACCCCCATTCCATTTTTTATGAACCCATTTTTTATGTTTCAATTATTAATGCTTTGGCTAATTTGGGAATAAATTTCAATTTCTTGAGATGTTGGAGAAACAAAGTGAATTTGCTGGAGAATATAAGAAGCCTTCTTTTGAAGGAGAAAAAAATATCACCCTTCCTAATGATGACAACTATTAGAAGTTCTAACTTAGGTGGTAAGGGATGTGAACCTAGAGCTAATTGAACCACCAATTGGCACATATCATTGTGATAAGTGTGAGACTAGTAGCAGTGTTAAATTTTGTTGAAAGTAATTTGTCATCGTACATTATTCCTAGGATAGCAATGATTTGATACATAAGGATTCGATGATATCATTTTTTGATAGGTAAGCTACTCTAGTTGATTATGGAGCTTCGCTCCTCATATTGTAAATGCCTATGTTTTGTGAACTATTATATATAATTCTATATATTCTTTTTTGTAACTCTTGGTTAAATCCCCTCCCTTTGGGTTCATGGGGTTTATGGAATGAGAAGCCAAATTCGGTAAAGATGGAGTTAGTATGGATAAAGCTTAATGGTTTTATTTGGTCATAAGGCTATTGATATTATTTCATTATCTTCAATTGATGTTGGTGGTGATGTGGACTAAGTATGATGAGGTGTTGATGGCTGGGTTGAGTGTCACATGCAAAGTTATGATTGATTGGTGCTTGATGTGTGAGGAAATAATTCCCCATTGTAGGGATCTATCTATTGTCCTAAATAATAATTATATCTCTAAGGCTCTCTTTCAAATTATTCAGTTTGAGCCCTTAGATGAGACTGATGACATGAATTCTAGATAATAAATCTTTATGGGAAATACTTGGGAAGGACTATTATTTGGAACAAGTTGATGTATTCCATAATCTTGAGGATACTAATTATCTCTAACACATATAATCATTTATATACATCACTTGTGTTCAATTATATTTTATGATGATAATTATACCTGGAGCTAGAAATTTCCAATTTAATTTGAGAAACCTCATTGGTTTTTTGGTCTACCTTTCTTTCAAACTTTGTGGCTTCTTTTTTAATTGTTTACTATAGTGTGGCCACCCAAGGATTTTCACTATGGATAGTTAAAGAGTAAGAACATACTTGGGCTCTTGTGAGGAATTTAAAAAATATCATTCATAATAAGGTAAAAGGATATGATTGTATTCTAGAGGTTGATTTTAATTTTTATGTACTATAAAGAGAGTTAGTTTTAATTTTTTGACATAAAAAGAAAAAGTGCATTCAATATCTTAAAGTTTCATTTTTATTTATATTTCAAAGATAAGGCCGTATCTCAATGTTTGGTTGGAAAAATCTATATTTAATTTCCTAAAGCCTTATCCTTTAGGTTGGATAAAACATGATGTTAATTTATCCTTAAGAAGATATAGTAGATTAAAGTGTGTTGTAAATCTTTTTTTTTTAATGTGGTGTTGTATGTTGTGCCTATTAATGTACATGTAGATTTGTGTTTGGAAGCCACAAAATGTATGACAAGAAAGTTGTGTACTACTAGAGGGCCAATAAGTACTACTTATGCAATGGTAGAAACTACTTTATATTGAATGCTTACAAGGGCAAGGAGGAGCAACTTAAGGTCCTAGAAACTCAAGCAAAGAGAATAATAAAAATAATCATTAAATAATTCTTCTTGTATCTTAGGAATACAATGTTTGCATGGTTACTTCAACCAGTCCAAGAATGCTTTCATTACAAAATCATTTGGACAATTATATATAGAGCTTTTCTAGATATTTGCTAGAATGGTGCAAAGTGAGGTGGTAGACATATCATCTATTGAGATGAGCATCCCTCTTGTTTGAGTCATCATGGCTTTTTGGGCTAAAAAATCTCCATATTGGGGAGATGTGATTTATAAATGGATCCAAAAAAAAGTTTAGTTATATTATCACTAAGATAAAAATATGACAAGTTGACAACTCAAAGGACACTTGCATTTTGAAGGGTCCAAAACAGTACTTTTATGGCACCTAGAGTTGAACTCTCATAATCAAATTCCTCTCAAGAATTTATGAAATTTAGAAAACCATGACACTTGATTTCAAGTTCTTATGCAAAAACTATGACTTCTAGAAAAATGGAGGACAAAAAATTATAGTTTCAACAGTTTCATTTTTGTCAAGTGGTTCTTTCATTAAGAAGTGATTATTTTGTTAAGAAAGTGACAACTTTGTAGTCTCCCTTGCTAAAATTTAGTGATTTCATAATTGCCTCCTATTGAAAAGTGAAAGTTTCATCGTACATCAAAAAATGGTCTATGGAGTTCCAAACTATGTACTTTTTGACTTCCTTGCATTTTTTCCTCTTCTATTCTAAATTACATAAACATTTAAATAAATGTTTTGAATATATTCTAAAAATTGGTGAATGGAAGTGATGTGAATTCAAAGAGAATTCAAGAGTCTAAAGTGGGTGAACAAGTAGACTGTATTTAGGTGAGCAAAATTGATAAAGTGTTAAAAGAGCCATTGCAAGTGAGCTTAGGAATTAAACTTTATTGCTTTATGTGCTCAGAAAATTTAAAATACTTATATTTGTCATTGAAAATAATATACAATAGAATTTATTAAATGAAGCTTTCTTTCAAAATTCAAATTATTCACAATAAATTTTTTCTGTCATATAATTTATTCTTTAAATCCATTCTCTTTTAAAATTTATTTGATTTGATAAACCTTCTTAATCATCCTGCTGATTGTTTTTTAATTGTTGAGCTATTACTCTAGTTGGGGACATAAAATAATAAGTGGATTCCATTCTGGAATAAATGTCTTTGAGGTAAAGTTGATTTCTAGAATAATTCTTCAAATGTATAACGTTCATTCTTTTCAAACCTTAAAAGGATGATACATTAAAAAATCAAGGGACATGGGTAATAAGTGGTTGGTTGGTGTCCGAACATTCATACTAAAATATTTATGTAGTGCATATCAGCTTTTTCTACCATATATTAAAAAATCATTAGATAAGCTTTGAAAAATGAACTGCCAATCATGATAACAGCTACCATTATTCGCTTAGTCCCCATTAAAGCAAACTATGATAGCCATGGAATGCAGGGATATAAACACACGAACAGTGAAGGTTCTCTTCCTTGCAAATGCAGAAACATAGGTACTGGAATGATGGCACTTCTGCAAACAAATCTCTGTCTGGGAATATAAGTAATGTTAGCTTTTGTGAATACTAGAGCTCAAATGTGCTGTTCACCACTTTCAGATATATAAACTATGTAGAAATTCAATACCTATAAAAGAGATTTTCATGAACTGTTTTCAGGAAATTATATTAGAATTGCATTGGGTCCTACTTGACTTTTTCCTTTGTTACAAGACCATTTGTAGCTCCCATTAACATGTATTAATCAGTCTTTTATTGGCTGATGCCTTTGCATTTCCACTTAATCGGTCTTTTATTGGCTGATGCCTTTGCTTTTGTGGAAATGAAAAAACAAATATAGACATGTGAAAAAGTAAATGCCTACAATCATGGCTCACGACCCATACATATGCTAATTCTTTCAGCTTGCTAAAAGATGAGGAGGAGAGACCCAATTTATGTATAGGTTTAAAAGAATGTTAGGAAAATCGTTGTATTTTTGGTGTTGGTTCATGCTTGTCATTAAATCAAAAGGTCGATTCATTAATTTTTGATACAAACGTCAAAGTTAATGGATTCACGGGAGGCAGGGAGGCAGTTAGTCCATGTCACGAATCTCGAAGGGGGATGTTGAATACTGTTCAACAACCCCCCCTCAGCATTACCAAAGGGGATTCAAATGCAACACCTTTGGCTCTGATACCATTTTTTGGCCCACGCTTGCAATTAAACCAAAAGATCGACCCATTAATTTTTGATACAAACGTCAAAGTTAATGGATCCATTAGAGGCAGTTAGTCTATGTCACAAACCCCGAAGGGGGATGCTGAATACTGTTCAACATTTTGGGAGTTAATTTTGTAAAAGATGTTGATTTGGAAGTTCACTAACATCTGTGGGTTTTGGTGTAATGACAAATCTAAATGTGGCATTGTTTCTAGGAATTGATCTTGTGAATATACACCACTGTAAGTCTAGATGAAAATGTTGATTTAAAAGTTCACTAACACATACGAATTTTGATGTAATGACAAATCTACAAAATTATTGAACCTACATTTAACATTTTAATTCATACTGCACATAAATGACATTTAAGTTTTTGAATAATCATCCACTTAGATGCTGACTTAAATATCTCTTCTATCAATCTTATAGAATGAGTGTGGTCGTTACCTGTTTAATGATTTTGTATCATCTCTTGGAGATTTGGACACTACCCCACTAGTAACCCGTTAATGGCATGCTCATAGGCTGTCTGGCACTTACAATCCTTTTATAGATTTTCTTCTTCCATGGTCTGTAGTTGGCATATCATGCCTGCAATACATCTTTACAACTGATAATGAACTGATGACTTAAAATATAAGTAGATAATAATGAAAGTGTTTGAATAATTACACCAACAGAATATTCGGAGACCGAAATATTTAATCACTTTCTTTTTCTGAGCTAGACCTTTTATCAAAGGTAAACCCCACACTGTGACTATATAAGCAAACCTATTATAAAAACAAATCTTTTCACTTTGCTTTCGCAGATGCTTTGAAATTAAAAAACCAATTACTGGCAAAATGCAATGAACATTAAGTCGATGAGATCCCACCTGATGAAAATATATTTTTATCCAAAAGTTGAATAGCCAGTATATATTTTTAACCATTCCAGCAACATTGAGGAACAAGTTGAAATAGAGCCTAAGACCGGTAGGCAGCCATTAAATCCAGAGAATGTAGCAAAAGAAAACTATTAAATTGATAACTCAATTATTTATGACCAAGCAGTCCACTTCTCCATTATGCTCTGGAATCTGTATTTTCATTAGATAGAATGATGACAATTGGTGGGTGCAATTATAAACCTACATTTGAGTGTGATTCAAAATTTTGATTTAAAAACATATATAATTGATTTCAGAAACAATCTTTTGAATTATAAACTTAAAAATGCAAACCCACATCCTAAACAATAATAATTTTTTATCCGAGTGAATTTAAGTTCATCAGATCTAACTCGCATCCTAACCACTGATTTTTATTTTTTATTTTTTATTATAAAAGGGAGAAAAGAAGAGAAGATGGAATTTTTCCTCTAGTGCTTATTAAAAAATTGTATTTACATTATTTACAAAGAGATCATTTTTTTTCTCCTCGAGTGCTTCTGCATATCTAGATTACACCTAGAACGAGGGTCTTTCCTACTCGCACCAAGTTAAAAGGTTTCATATTAAATAGATTTTGATGCCGAATGTATATTCCATCCCACCACCCCTTGATTTGTTGCAGATTTTTTAATCTAGTCGTTTGATTTGTTTCTTGTGGGTGACTTTGTATTGCTGTCCTGACCATATTGTGCTCTAGATAAATGTATTTTTATGTTTTATTGCTTCCTGATCATATTAGTTCTAATGAATTAAGTGAATTATTATGAATAGAAAACATGTGTATTGAGTGCTACAATGATACCCAAATAGAGCAGAACTTTATAAATTGGCTCAGGGCACATTCTTCCATTTGTGAAAAAGCTGTGATCTGCTCTGTAGTCCTGCATCAAGGTCAGCTAAGTTGATTTTCAATTGGCCTGGGTAGCTCAAGTGCTTTTTTCCACCGGTGGGTCTTATTATTTGGTAGGATGGTGATATGATTGTGCACACCATCACTATATTTTCATATCTATTACATCTACTTTCCTGTGAACTCAAGGTCCCAGTCTATACAGGTCTTTATGATATTTAATCAAATGATATTCAATTTCTCTGATGAAACCCCATCTTTATGACCTATTTATTGAGATGGTGTTCAATTGCTTTCATGAAGTTCCTTGATCCAAGAATTATTCCATTAGTTTTCCTAATTTGCTGATGTTTTCAGTTGTAAGTTGCTGCACAAAAGAAATATTTTTGCCTATCTTTAACTTAGGACACAGGCAATTGTAAACAGGGAATCCAATTACTTGTTGCACTTCATATTTGTCATAAAATCTGTCACTTAGAGATGGTGCACTGTCAAATTTTTTAGCCTATTATCAATTGAAATTTCATGTCTGATCATATGCTTATGCTCGTTATGGTTTTTGTTGCAGGAAGGTGTTATGTCTGACTTAACTATTTATCAGAAGGGAAACTTTGTGCACAAACTGAGCAATATAGAAGAGAGTCTACCTGCAATGGATTTGTGCAGTCCTAACGATATACCATTCAATCCGATTCCTGAAATTCCTTTTGAACCAATGGAATTTCTTTCACGTTCATGGAGCAGTTCCTCAATAGAGGTCATGCAAGTTCTGTCACCAAACTCACAAGAAAAGAGCCGTGCAATGGTAGTGAGCCCATTCTCAGTTACATCTTCATCCAGCCTTCAGTGCACTTCAAGCGAAGATTGCAGATCACCAACAGTAAGTTTATTTTAATGTTGGATAATATTTATACTTTGTAGATGGCAATGTCAGCTATATTTAGACAGACCCCATCAGGTGTAGAGATAAAATCAAATTACTAATAATGCCCTTGAGCCACTGATCTCTAGGACCTATTTCACTTGTTTAGATGATTGTACCTATGCATGTGTATGTTTAGAATATATCTAAATCATTCATATAAGTAAGCTTTGAAATTTATTAGAGAGTTTATGTTGGCTTGCAGGATCTGTGTCCACTTATTCCCAAGAGAAATTCTCGTTGTGGAATGGAGAACTTCTCAAATCAGGAAGAACTTCCACCCACTCCATGGTTAGCAGATGATCTTAAGGTAATGTAGCTTGCAGTTGCAATTTCTTCTTTTCCCCTTCCTCTTGGAATGCCGTCTTAATATTGGATTGAGTTGGTATTGATTCAAATTTGATACTCACTACATTAGATCTCAATTGGGAAAAATCTTCCTTGGGCATGAAGGTGTCTGAAGACTAAAACAACCATGATTTTATGTCAATTCTGATCTGTTTGTTTATATTACTTTCAGGCCTGGCTATGGATGCAGCAAACAATACACCCTGAACTGAACCTTGGAAAGAGACTTCAGAAAAAACTGGTATTGAAGCTTTTTATATCCCATAAACAATCAAGAAAATCATACTCACCATGCCAGCTTTCTTTCACATTTTGAATGAAAAGAACTAAATTAATCATATCTGATGCAGTTTCCAAGGAACATGACCTGCTTGAAGACTCTGTTACAAGCATCATCAATAAGAAAATGGATAAAAGATCTGAAAGACAAGAAAAAAGAGGAGATTAGGCTACATAA
>VDFB02119936.1:0-39771 GCA_007258455.2 Sequoia sempervirens | reverse complement strand
GTACTTTTAGCTCGAGTAGATTTTTCTTTGAGAGGGATTTAGTAGGATACATGTAGAATTATCTTTAAGTATAATTTTCATTCTGTTACATTATGAATTTTGAATACTTATTTTACATCTATTTCTCTCATTAGGGTTATGTGGAAATAGTACATTATTGCTACAATTTTCCTTTCACATACAATTTTATTTATTAGAAGAATATACCCCACATTATATCTCTAATATGATATTCCAAATATATATAATTATTTTTACTTATTATCTCTTCCTCAAGCCCCACAATATATAACACATAACTACCTACCACTTCCACTTTCCTCTTAGTGTGGGATAAATACATTCATTCTTATTAGCTAATGGGATTCCTTACAAAACATGTACAACCACACCTTTATTTATTACTATCTAATAAATTATAATCTCATGGACTTAGGTACATAGCATTCCATCCCCTTCAATAGATTTCCCCTCAAATATTGAGGACCAAATTGAAGCTAGCCACACTTCTTCTTCTTTTCCTTATTTTTTTATTGTTTTAGTTATGATATTGTAAAATAAAGTTTGAGTAGTTATAAAATTTGATAATAGGTTGTTTTATTGTACATAGTGAATTCATTCATTATATTTTGATGCTCAAGGAAATCATAGGGATCTACGTATGGCTCAACAAAGAAAACAACAACTATTACAAACATGTGACCAAATTCTCATCTCTACTCATGTCCAATTCTAGTTGTGATGATGATAATTTTATAAAAAAAGATTACAATCAATGGAAGGTGAAAGAAATCAATATATCCACTAAAAGAAAATTTATAAATAATATACTATTACAAACATGTGACCGAATTCTCATCTCTACTCATGTCCAATTCTAGTTGGGATGATGATAATTTTATAAAAAAAGATTACAATCAATGGAAGGTGAAAGAAATCAATATATCCACTAAAATAAAATTTATAAATAATATTTTTTATTTGAAGAGTCTCTTTTAGTATTTTGACACACACCATTAATGACATATTCCTACTTAAATTTTTTCACTAAAATATTCCTTTTACTATCAAATTTATTTTGGAGAAGAGGTGACCTAGTCAAGAAAAATTGAAGAATTTGATTCAACTCTATCACATCATCTTCATTGGTAAAATCATCATAAAAAAAAACAAAATTGTCAAACCTAAGCTAAAAATAATTTTATCCATCACATATATGGGATACTCTTGAAGATAATCTAAAATAAATTATACTCATATAGAAATAAAGAAATCTACACATACAATTATTATCCGAATCTAGACATGCATTTTTCTCATTTTCATATTTCCCTTTCACACATGAATGTAAAATAAATTTATTAAAGCACCAGTGAATCCATTCAATGTTTATTTCATAACTTCATGCCTAAAATTTTTTGAAAATTTATTTTGTGAAGAATATTTGTTAACTTTTTTCAACATTTTTTTCTAGACCATAGGGTTTTGAGGATTAAAAGTAGTCAAATTTCAATTAAAAAATTCTCCTTATCAAATATGAAAGATAATTTTTTCCCTAGAATTTGTTGCTAAAAATATTTCCAAAAGTAAGAATTGCAAGGTTAACTTGAAGTTATCATATATTCCTTAAGATTCCTCTAAATCCTTAACTTGACAACTTTTGAGAAAGATACACAAACAATATTTCCAATGAATCTAAAACAAGCCTTTTTCAAGATTTATGTGTTGTGCATGGATGCCTATAGATTTCTTATCCTTACGTAGAAAATATAACAATAATTTTCCTTCCTTTTTACCTAAATATTATGTTACTTACATAAAACATTATAAATACATTCAAATTTATTGAAAATAGATAAAATCCTTAAAATATGACAACATCATATAATTATTCTTATTGGAGGAAATAACTTCACACTATATCTTCACTATGAGATTCCAAATGTATACAATAATTTTCGCATATATTGTCTCTTTCCTATGCCCCATAATACACAACACTCAACTACCTACAGTTACCACTAGTGTATTGTAAATTTTGTTTCTTGAGATAATGTATTGAGTTTTGTGGGTACTTTTGGAAGGTATATTTTTATTTGAGAGGGCTTCCCTAGGATGCATGTAGTCTCATCTTGTGGTATAATTGTCATTATTTTATGTTATGAATTATGAATATTGATTTTGCATTTATTTCTCTCATGAGGGTTATGTGGAAATAGCATGATATAATTGCTACAAATTTCTTTTCACATACATTGTTACATATTACAAGAATGCACTCCACACCATATCTCCTTTATGATATTCCAAATATAAATAATTATTTTCACATATTATCTCTTTCTCAAGCCCCACAATGAATAACACTTAACTATCCACCACTTCCACTTCCCTCTACATGTGTGGGATAAATATATTTATTCTTATTAGCTAATGGGATGCCTTACAAAGCATGTACATCCACACATTTATTTATTACTATCTAATAAGTTATAGTACTATGGCCTTAGGTACATAGTGTTCCACCCCCCTCCAGTAGCTTTCCCCTCAAAGTTTGAGGACCAAATTGAAGCCCAACCATGTCTCTTGTTCTTTTTTTTCCTTCCTTTTTAATCAATTTTAATATGATCTTCTATTTTTTTTTTTGAGTAGTTAGAAAATTTGATAATAGTTTATTTTATTGTGCATAGTGAATTCATTCACTACACTCAAATTTTGATGCTCAAGGAAATCATAAGGATCTATATATGGATCGACAAAGAAAAAAAACTATTACAAAAATATGACCAAATTTTCAACTCTAATCATGTCCAATTCTAGTTGTGATGATGATAATTTTGTAGAAAAATATTTATAACAAATGGAAGGTGAACGAAGTCATTATATCTACTAAAATAACATTTGTAAATAAGATTTTTTATTTGAAGAGCCTCTTTTAGCATTTTGATGTACACATCCTTAATGACATATTTCTACTTAAAATTTTCCACTAACATATTCCTTTTATTATTAAATTTATTTTGGAGAAGAGGTGACCCACTCTAGAGAAATTCAATAATTTAATTCACCTCTATCACATCATCTTCAATGGTAAAATTGTGATAAAGGGATAATTGTCAAACCTAAGCCAAAAATGATTTTATCCATCACATATATGGGATATTCCTTAAGAGAATCTAAAATAAATTACACTCTTGTAGAAATAAAATAAATCCACATATGCAATTTGTTGCGTCTTGATAAGATTGTTTGTCATTAATGTCAAATGTGTGTTGAAGTAACTTGTATATGCTTCGAAGTTAGTTGATATGCAGAGTTATCAGTTGGTGCAAGTTAGCATTGCAGTATATAGAAGAATAGTTATCAACATGATGTCTTAGTGTTACATGGAGGTGGGTACACATGTTCTAATATGTTTACAACATTGTTATCTTCTCAATTTGGTCTACTAGACTTGGTGAAAAGTTGCGTAAGATTTGCTAAGACATTCACAATATATATCCTAAGGCAGAGTCAGTGTTTTGGTCTGCACCCTTCTGCAGAGCAAGATTTAGTCTTGCGGTTCAAAATATAATTTTATAGAGATGTGAAGGTGTTATATCCAATATTTCAAGCTATTACACCTTCTACAGTGAAAGTTATAAGTGATAGAGTTATAGTTTGTGCTCTAGCAGAGTAAAGTGATGATGAAAGCTTATTTGAATGCTCTGCATTCCTCTAGAATTGAAGATTTGTCCATCAGGTTTTGTGGACATGATCAGTGATGTCCAATGCATGCTATTTTGTAGTATAAATTTGTTTGGTGCTCCAAAAATTCAGTTTTCAAGTAACAAAGTGTTATAGTTGATTCTAGATGCCTATCCTTCCACATAACATATGTTTGGGTGCTTGCACCAGTAGGCGATTCAATAGATTAGTCATATGAATTTGTGTGGACATTCTACATGTCTTGAAGTATCTCAGGTTTGAATCGCATGGAAATATTTCTTGTTTCCATTACTGCACAATTGTTGCAAGTCGGTTTGTGAAGATATGTTTTTGCTAAGGCCAACTTGGGTATGTTGGTGATGTGTGCCACAAGGTTATGATTGAGTGGAGTATAAGAAGTGTTTGAGTATGTTGCATGATTCATGCCAACTCTCCTAGAAGAAATATAAATAATTTTTAATCATTTTTGCATACCGCTAATAAAGATGTAGGCCGACATGTTACAAATTTGATAGTCCTTGTTTGATGCTGGCTTAATTTATATTTTAATAGCATGTGGATGATATATATTGAATATCAAAGATATGAAGATGATATGGAAGTGTGTGAAGATCCATGAGTGCATGAGAAGAGAATGAAAAGTTCTACTATGGACCTAATGAGCAGAATTGATGACTATTAATGGTTGAAGCCAAAAACTAATGATCACAATACTTCAATTTTTCTTTTTCATATTGTGAAGTTGTAGCTTCCTTGGGTGTAAAACCCTAAAATTAGGTCAGGGACTAGTTACTTCCTTGGGTTGTAGCCCAAAATGAAAGTTGTAAACTATTTTTACTTGTGAGGCTGGATTAGGACAATAGCTCCTAACAACATTTCTCACCGTGGTTTTTACCTTGTCAAGTTTTCCACATAATTTGGTGTTATCTATGTTCTTACATGTGTGCTTCTCTTAATTGGATGAATTCTTAATTGATATTACTTAACTTCAATAGTAGTTAATTAGGATTGAATTTTGAAGTATACTAATTCACCCCCTCTTAGTATTTCGGTGTGTTCAACAATTGGTATCAAAGCTTGAGGTTGCCTTGATATTGCTTAAAAGATGAGGTAGATTTTATATATTTGAACACATGGAGAATAAAGTAGTGTCCAAGAAAAATACTTCTCAAGAAAAAGAGGTCATAGTCACAAATGAGGATGAAGAATATGAATTTGAGTTCAATAAAGAAGATTGTCCAGTAGATTTTGTATGAGAGATTAAATCTTCTCTAAATCATCTGGATGATGAAAGAAAAGAGAATGAAGAGCTCCAGTTTGAACTTGAAATAGATCAGAATAAAATTGGAAAGTTGAAAGTTCAAGTAGAGGAAGGTAAAAAAATTAAAGAGTGTATGAATCTCAAGCTCATTGATGAAAATGATGAATGTTCAAATATTAAAGAAGAGAATGTTTCCCTAAGGAAAGATTTGGAAAAAGCTAAATAATAAATTCGAAAGGTGTATGTAGGATCATCATGGAAAAAAATAGGCCCTTAAGTGGCAAAAAATTAGAAAAATGGGTGTTAGGCAACCTTGAAAAATTTGAATAAGTTATCTATATTATTTCAAAAAATGTAAGAATAGAATCTATAGAAAAATGAATGTAGTTTCTAAAGAAACTACTAGGTTTATTTAAAATAAATAAAATCTATTTTGGTGAAAATTTGAAATTCCAATGTAGTAGTACTTAAATTTCAGGGAAAAATAAGAAGTAGGTGTCTATCTGACCACCCTAACCATAATAAAATGATAATATTTTTATAATATTTTATATATAAAGTAGAGGAATCATGTATGATGTGATGCATATTTTTTTGTAATTTTTTCCAAGTAAATAATTAATTATGATTTTTATTACAACTTTTTAAAATATAAAACTTCATGTCTCTAACCAAAACTTGGTCAAAACTTCATGAAATTTATTTTTATTTTTTAATCCTATAGTATGTGAAGCATAGAATGTGATGCATGTTTGGATTCAAAAATTTGATATTGTTTGAAAGTTATAGATGTTTTCAATCAGCCTATCGATCGGGACTTTAGTAAGTAATTCTAATAGAAAATGAATAATAATTATTTATTAAATTCAAATTAAAGCATAACTTATATTGGTGGAAAGCTAAGAATCTCCTCTAAAAACCCTTTTTGTTTCATCAATTTTGGGTAAAAAAAAGTCATCAGCCACATACCCTACAAATACCCATAATATTGCTACTTTTTGGCCCATCATGATCCTACACATTTAGGCTTGAAGCTAAAAGGAGGTTTTGAAAAAGGGAAAATTCCTATAATTAGTGCATCTGCAAACTTATATGATTACTTGAAAGTATTAGGAAAGTTTGTAACAAAGTAGGAGAAAGCTTGCACTGAAGAACCTAGGAAGAATTCCTTTGGAGATGCAAAGATAGATCAAGATAGCAAGAAAGAAGGTGGATTCATTCCTATCTAGAGATAAATAAGATTTAAAGGACCTCCACCTACTAGAAAAAATGCACCTACCAGGTTCAATCAATCATTTGAAGGTCATTGTTTTTCTTGCAATAAATTTTGACATAAGGTTGTTTATTGTAGATCTAGGTAAAGAAGAAATGATTACATGGGTAGAAGACCATTTGTGCCTCAAAGATATGGCAGTATTTCATTTCATGGATATTTCTATTATTGCAAAAATTTTGGTCATAAGGATGTTGAGTGCAAAATAAGGTGATGAACAAGTTTTTTCGTAGCACAACATTGTGTGCTACAAATGCAATAAGGTTGATAATATAGCAAAATTTTGCAGAAGTGGTTTTGTAAAGCCACCTATTTAGAACCAAAAGAAGGATGAAACCATAAATCAATAAAATAAGGGTAATGAAAAGGGTTGGAAAGAAAAGCAACGTCAGGAAAATAGGAAGAAGGATGATACTACACTTGTGCATTCTACACAAGATCTAGTGACTAATTGAGATGGAGCGTTATTGTATGGGGAGTTATCATTTGCAAAAAAATTATCCCACTGAAAAGGATGGGATGATAAATATTTTAACATGAAAATGAATTGTATCAATTCCTCTCATGAGAAGATCTACTTAGAAAGATTGAACTTTTTGATGAAGGTTCTAGAGCAAGAGAATGATTTGCAGAGGCGTGTTGAGCATCCTTGTATTCCTATGATAACACATAATTTTTTGGAAAATGTTTTTGATTAAAAAAGTAGGGTTAAGGGACCTGATCACATACAACAACATGAAATAGGCCTCATAACCACCATATCCAACCCCAAAAAAGTATCCAAAGAGAAACAATGCTCACGACCATTAGGATAGGAGAACAAACCACCCACAAAGCTGTAAAACATTAACCATCAACAAAATCCACCCTAAGGGTGGACAAGACAAACCTTAATTCAAAACATTATATGCAGGTTTTAATGGGATCTGAAACCCAAACCATCAACAAGATTAAAAAAAGCCTTACAACCTATAAAACAAACCAACATGCCTCCCACAAAGCTGCAAAATAGTAGCCATAAAAAAAAACCACCACAAGGGTGGAAAAGAAAAACCTTCCTCCAAACCATTCCATGTAGGTTTTAATGGGAATTGAAACCCAAACCAATAACAAGATTAAAACAAGCCTCATGACCAATAGAACATGCCAACAAGCCACCCACAAAGCTGCAAAACAATAAACTTCAACAACAACCACCCCAAGGGTGGACAAGAAAACCCATACTTCAAACCTACAAGTAGGTTTTTATGGAACATAAAGCCCAAACCACCAATACATAATCATGCTTTTTCTCAGAGAACTAATTTCTAAGTCATAAATCCCATCAAAATTCTAGTAGCAATCCTTTTGCTTAGAGAACTAATTTCTAAGTCATAAAAAATACTAATGTTGATAGAGAAGATAAGCCCTGCCATCCAACGTGCCTCTCCACCCCTATAGGATAATCCACTAAGAGAACCCTATCCACAACAACAAAGACTATCCAACATACCCAAAATCCACCTCAATAGGAGTTTCCTTCACCTCAATAGGAGATGTGAGAGAGATAACCAATTGAGGAAGCAAGAGCAACCCACCACACCCTCAAAAATCTTTTCCACTTAAATAGGAGAGGTCTCTAGCTCAAAATGAGAGGAATCCACCTCAATAGAAGACATAATTTGAAAATATGGAAAGATTGTACACACTTTAGTAGAGAGAATAATCCTAGCAACCTTGGGAAATATAAGAACCCAAGCATTCATGATGAACTTTGAGTGAATCCCCACAAAGAACAAAATGTGAGAAACCTGGGAGTCCTTAGCACCCTTGAATATCTCTAGCAAACAAGCCACAAGAGGAGTAAGAAAACCAATAAAGTTCAGATTAACCGAAGTATCTTCAAAGATAGCTCCCTCAAGAAAACCAAGCTTGAAGGCTCCATAGTGAGGAAAAAGAAACTTCCAAACAAGGCAGAGCCCCCTCCACCACTAGAGGAACTTTCTTAAAAAATTGTATCACCAAATAGACAGTGATAGTAAACACTTCATAGTCACTGGTCATAAAAAACAAGGCACCCCTAATAGATTCCAAGCTTCATAGGGAAAAAGGTGAACCAAAGAGATGAAAAGTCCACCACAATAACCACTACAAAGATAAAAACTAGATTCATTACAAAAACTTTGTAATTAGTAGAAGATAAAAATTGTGGCTCCAAGGCACTAGAGTAGAAGATCAAGAAACCAAATTCAAACAGAGTAGGGTAGAACCCTATTAACCCACAAACCACAACTTTACCAAAGACCTCAACAAATATTTTGAGAGCATGAAAGAGGGGTTGTAGAGAAAAATAGGGGTTTGAAATCACAACAAAAGCAATGTAACAAAGATGACGCATGAAAGGACTGAAGATGCCAGAAAAAAAGGAAATAGAAGGGACAAGAGCACATTGAGCCCTAGCCACCTACCAAAGGATAAGATCAAAGCTAATGCTACATTGCCTAACAAGTACAAATGCACTTTTGGTAGAAATTTGGGTCATTTGAAAGGATTTTTATGTTGTTTTTGGATCATTTGATCTCATTTGCAAATAAGAGAATTTGTGTTTGGATTGGATAAGAGTGTTTAGGTTTTCAAGCTACTTGTGTGAAACCCTAGTTGCAGTGTTTGAATATTTTTGAAGGAATTCCAATGGAAACACCTTAGGAGATTGATGTGGTGGAGAAACCCAAGCCTAAATACAAGAATTTTCCATTCAAAGAAATGGAGGTTGAAAAAGATGGAACATTCTCAAAATTTCTAGCAAATGTTGTGTACTATGAAGATTTAAGGATTTACAACCATGCCCTGCTGAATGAAATTGACCATACTTCATCCTTTGAAGTTTTTTGCCATGAGTTACCAAATGAGAATGATGTGTACAAGATGAAGTATGCAAATTTTACTATGAAAGTGTTGGATATCTGGAAATATTTTCTAGACTTCAACGAATGCAAGGAATGGGTAAGAATCATCTTAAGTTGGATTCATGAAGAGTTCATTTGGCTAGATAAACCCTATATGATCACAAAGTAGGAAATTAGGGCTATAATTGGTCTTTGTTCCACCAGACCAGTCATTATGTTGAAGTCAATAAAAATGAAAGGGTTATGGAGCTCACTAGTGCTAAGTTTGATAAGATAGCCCTAACTATGAAGGATATCATAAACCCTAGTGTCTAGTATGAATCAATGGATATTGCATATAAAATTTATTTTACAAATAGAGAAGGTTCTTCCACCACCACTGGAATTCGTACCCCATATCAAATAGTAAAGGAAGGAGCTAGTTTTGACCTATATGAGCTATTGCAGGAGAAGATGATGGAGAATTTTAAGAGATTAACAAAGGAAACAAGTGAGAAGAGAGTGGATAAGTTGTTCAATAAATGGGACATTCCTCGGTACTCTAAAATTATTCGACCACCCTCTAGTCAAACTCTAGTGAATATCTCCTTAGATCCTGGAGAAAATGTTGTAGAGAAGTTGCCAAGGAAATCGAAAAAGATCCTCTTCTATTGTTGCATCTGCTTTGCTTCCCTCCAAATCAACACAATCAATTGGTGGAAGAAGAAAAACTACATCTAAAACTCCTCCACAGGAGAAGACCATTGGTGCAATGCAAATAAGGCATACAAAAAAGGAAAAGAGGAAGAAGATATATGTTGATTAGGAAGAATCAGTAGAGGAGGAAGAATTTTAAGTTGAAGATACTTCCAAGCTGAAGAACAAAGGAAAAAAGATAGAAAAGGAATGTAATGAGAAAAATCCTTTGGTTCAACATGATCATCTTAATTTTGGTGCAATTATGAATGGAATTGTTAAGTATGGTTTATTGAATGATACAATGGAGCTACATCCAGATGTTCCTTCAGAAGATAAGAAGACAATTGAAAAGGTTGTCATTGAATATATTCTAAAGAAGAAAATTCCTTTTAGTGACATTGTTGATAAAGCTCCAAATAGCCTAGATGAGGCTTTGAGGCAAAGAAGAGAAGATGCAATCAAGGTCGATGATGAGCTAAAACAACAAACAATTGAAAAGGTTGGGATCTCTGTCTCTAAGGAAGAAAAACAAAAGGTAGTTTACAAAAAAGATGAGGATCTCCACAAAACAAGAAGAATAGATCTTTTGATGAGCATGAATGAGGACATGAAAATGAAAATTCAAAGTGAAACATAAGATGATATAAATAAAATCATTGATGAATTGCAAAGCAAAGTTGATGTTGATTTAGAGATGCCTCTAGATGAACAAAAAAATGATAATATGCCCCCTTTAGATAATACAAATAAGCAAGATGTATCTAGAATCAGCACTTGACATACAAGGAACCTTTAGACAACAAGAAGGAGAAGGTGTCTCTAGTATGCATGAAGAGAAATAAGTCTCTGGTATGGATATGGAAAAGGGAAATTAGAAAGAAGAGGAGAAGGAGAAGGATACTGAAGAAGAGAGTTCAAATAATACATACTCTTCTCTAGTGGATTCAATTAAAGAGATCTCGGCTTAGGAAATTCAGACACAACTAGTGGTATCTCGCCAATTTTTGCATGTTCCTAATTTTGATGGAAAGTGATTTTTTCTCAAATGTATGCCTACACAAGATGAAACTTGAAGATGTACTCCACTCCATTGAAAGAAAATAATTGCTACATCAATAGGTGCAAAGTGTAGATGTCTTGGAAGAAGCAATAAAGTTGTTGGAAGAAAAGATGTCGAAAGAAAAAAGTGATTCCTCATTGCCCCCAACACGGGTAAAAGCAAGAAGCTGGGTCCAAAAAGAGGGGATTTTTGACCAAAAAGAAATGTCAAAAGGAACAAGTGATCGTATTGAAAAAATGGGTACCTGCTTAGGAACGGGTTCTCAAGCCTAAATCTGAATGGGTACGCATTCCACTTTGGGTATCTGCTACTAAATGGGTACTAAAATAAAAGAAAATAGGGTAGGTTTCCCAAAATGGAAAGTAAGTTCAAAGGGGGAAATAGACCCCATCTTCCTTAATTCATTAGGAAGTCAGATCATCACAATGAATTGATTAACAACTCTTAAGTGAACCAACCCAATGTGAGAATCTTCATATTTCCTTATACTTGAAGGATGGGGGTCAAGGTCAAACTACACTTTGGGGAGAAAAAATAAAAATAGAAAATCAACTCCAAAATGCAATCTATCATTGGATCTTGAAGATTAAGCATAAAACTAAGAGAAACAAAAAAGTTTTTGGAAAATTTGAGAGGGAATAACACTGTGCACCTATCATAAAAATCATTTTATGCAAGCTTGCCAAGGACTCATTCGCCCATGGGTGAATGGGTCCATATTTCCTATTTTGGAAATAGTTGAATATGAAATTTGAGCCTCAAACCTACACTTCTTTCTTATAGCTTTGAACCTTCACTCCCAGATTTGAATTTGTGATAAATATGCAAAACAAAAATTGTTGTTTGGCTGTGGATGGGGTTTACCTTGGTCAAACCCCTAGTTTGGTAATTAAACCTTGATGTAAAGAAAAAATCTGAAACATGAAAGTGTGTGAAAGCCCTAATCTTAAGTGTGTCTAAGATTATAAGAGCTTAAATGCAAAGAAACCCTACTCAAATGTGTTAGAATAGGATCCCTAAATGAAACAATGAATAATGATGAATACTTACTTTGGGAGATATCAAATCACCCTAATAGATCACAAACCTAAATATACCTTCCTTTAGGTATAAAGTTGAATGATAATAGAAGATGGAACCACTTAGGAAACAAGTCATTAGGCTTGGTTGAATGGCTTGGTACATCTCCCAAAACCTAAAATCCATGATGATCCTCCATAGGCATCTATCATCAATCTTTTGCAATGCTTGATCTTGTTGACAAAATTAGCTTGAAGACTTGCAAAAAAAAAAGAATGTGACTCCAAGACTTCAACTTTGAATGCTTGATTGATTTCTCCTTGCTCTTGAATTCCAATTCTTGTGATCTCATGTAAATCTTTTGCTTGTCTAGTGAAAAGTGATTAAAAGACTTAAATTTATAGGCCTCGTTTCTAATTTCCCATTTATTAGATCTCGAAAGCTGACGCTTAGAATTAGAATTTAGAACCTTGAAATGTTGCCAAAAACATGTTTAAATTTGAATTTGTGAACTTAAAGAGGACTCATTCTCCCGTGGGCGAATGGGTCCAGACCTAAAAGTTCAGGACTTAGTTTATTTTGGGGCATAAAATTAATTGATGTCATTTATTCAATGCAAGTTATAGTGTCAGGAAACAAATAAAATAGGCCATGGGATGCATAATAAGGTGTATTATGGGCCCATTAATGAGTTTTAAAAATGCATAAATGAGCTAAAATAGGTCCAAATCAAGTGTGAGATTATAGTTTATCTTAGAAAGGAGTATAATTTTCTACACTACATTTAGCCCCCACTTTAGCTGCCATATGACACTATGTGCATATGCAAGCTAAAGGAATTTGAATAATCAACTTTATAAAAAGGATACTCATATGAATTCATTCAAAAATAGGGAGAATGAAGCTCCCACTATAGTCATTTACAAAACCACAATGTTAGGAACCACATCTTGCAACACCGATTTGTTAGTTATTCAAAAATCCTCTTATCAAACTTCTATGAAGAATCAAATTCAAGGGTAGATTTATTCCCCATGATTCCACTTGCTTTACAAAGGTGGAATTAGGGTATCCATGAAATCACATTGAATTACTTGGATTTGATGATATAAATTCTTACAAGGGTATGTGTAGGATCATGATGGGCCAAAAAGTGGCAATATGATGGGTATGTGGTTGACAACTTTTTTTTACCCAAAATTGATGAAAGAGAAAGGGTTTATAAAGGACATTCTCAGATTTCCACCAATATAAATTATGCTTTACTTTGAATTTAATAAGTAATTATTATTCATTTTTTATTTTAATTACGACTAAAGTCCTGATTGATAGGCTGATTGAAAAACATCTATAGCTTTCAAACGATATCACATTTTTTAAATCCAAAAAATGCATCACATTCTATGCTTCACATAATATAGGATTAAAAATAAAAATAAATTTCATGAAGTTTTGACCCAAGTTAAGGTGGTCGACATCTGAGTTTTATATTTTTAAAAGTTGTAATAAAAATAATAATTAATTATTTACTTGCAAAAATTACAAAAAATATGCATCATGTAGTACCCCTCCGTTTATGCCTATGCTTTCTGTTGTTATGTTTTTACACTAATAGACTATGATACCTTGTTTGGATATTTTGATCGATGGTTTTGAGCGACAGTGGATTTATTCTGTGACATGATGATACATTATATTGTGATATTTGATTCCTGTTATGCTTTGAGATAATGTAGATGTTTACTTTCAGATGATTATTGCTATGAACATGTTTATGATGGACTAACAGCTATTTATTTCGTCAGTTTGCTGTGACATGTATTGGTGTGGAGAACGAAATCGCATCACTTGCTTGCGAGTGCCCTGTGATGTCTGTGATTTTCTCCGCACGGTGTGTTTGTTTAATGCTTTATATATAAATATATTTGTATGCTTGTTATTTGCTTGGTTGCCAGAATTTGCAGGTACATGACACCGACTCCACCTGGGTACTCAGGTCTGAGCGTGTCAAGACTCAACGGATACGTTGATCGGGAGATAGTAGTTTGGTTTACCCTAGTCTAGCCTTTAACCCTAGTCTTAGTACTTTGTCTGTTTTAGTTCAGAGTCATAGGTTGTATTGTCATTTTCTGTTGAATAAATTGTTGAAAGTTGAATTTGGTTAAATTTTAATGTTAGTTTTTGTGTTTTAAATTATTGTTATTTAAATTAATGTTTTAAATGTGGAAGAAATTACTTGCTTGGTTATTTAATTAATTAATTAGCTTATTTGATTAAATGGTTTGATTTTAAAAGATCAAACTTATTTAATTAAATAAATTAATTAATTAAATTAAAATATTAAGTGAGTAAATAGTTATATTTGAAAATTAAATAAATGGTTGTATATTGGAAATTGGAAATTTAAATTAAAATAAAATGCATGCAATTGAAAATTGATTTTTAAATTTAAAATAAATTAAATTATTAGCATGCAAATTTGAATTGGCAAGATTGCCATGAAGTGGAGAAGATATTTTCATAACCACTTCTCGACATGTGTGCCAGTGTGTTAAATGATTCTTGTTGAGAAAAAAATTGGTTACGGAGGATATTTTGGATCTTGGGAAAAACAGAGAGGTTGTTCAATTTCCTCACGGGAAATTATCAAAGCTTTGCAAAAATTCTTCCTGTGTAAAAAATTTATTTTCTAAGAGGATTTGTTATTTCCTCTGGGGTTGTATATTTGTGGAAGATCCCTTGGAAGGGAAGTTATTTTGTGTTGGTTGGAGAAGCTTTTGGGAATATTGTACGCTACAGGCAAGAGGATATTTTCTACAGGCAACTTTTAAATAATAGGTATTTTCCTGGTAAATTCAGTTTCTTTGTTTTGAAAGAAAATTAATAGAATAAGTTTTATCTTCTTGGAAAGTTGCTTGTAGAAAAATTTCTGTTGAAATTTGTTATTGTTGGCAAGAATCTTCAAGAAGGTAGTTAAGCAAAAGAAAGAATTCAAAAACAAGATTCATCTTGATAATCTCTGTGATAATTTTAGAAAAGAGAAATTGGGGAAAAGAGTTTTGAGTATATGTTTATTGTTTTATATATTGAAAACCTATTGGAATTAAATATAAAAATTGTGAGGAAAATAATTCTGTGCAATGTTATTTTTCTCAATTTTTCTGTAGAAAATTTTATCAATAAAAGATCTGTGTATTTAAAAATACTTTTGTTATTTTTGGATAAATACATATATACACATAAATAAATAAATAAATATATATATGTATATATATATAAATTGTAGTGAATTTTAAGATTAATTGTTAAAATTGCCGTACGGAAATCGTGTTAAAATTTTGTCCATGCGAAATGGAAATTCGTAGGTTTCAGATTTTATTTATTAGGGTTTTAATGTTAAATTTTTTGTTATACTGTTATTGGGGAGGGCCGTGGGGCTACCCCCACAGCCGTCCCATATGGGGGCGACGGCTGTGGAGGCAGTCGACGCCGCCCTTACAGGCAGCGGCGGCTGTCTCACCGCCGCCTCCCCATATGGGGTAGGCTGTAAACACAACCATTGACTGTGTTCTTTGTAAAAACCTTTGACTGTTAAAAAAAAATGGATGTATGAAATCCGCGTTTGATATTATAAATTAAACAAAATTTAATGTTCGGTGAAATCCGAATTAGGGTTTTTTGTTATTTAATAATACATTATTTATATATATATGTAAATATACATATATAATATATAATATATAATATATGTATAAATGTATGTATATATGTATATGTGTATATATATATATTTATATATATACATTTTATATATATTTATATGTGTATGTATATATTTATATATACATTATGTATATATTTCTCTTTGTTATAATGAATAGTTGACTTAAGAATTAATGTGGAAAAGAATAATTGAGTAAATGAGAAATAAAGTTTATTGTTATTATATAGTTATGCATATTATGAATTCGATGAGTTTATTAATTTAACGTGTAGAGAACTATTGTGTTGTTAAAGAATTATTAGCAATAAACACTTCCTTTATCTTAATTGTCTGATTTGGATTTAATATATCCCAAAAATAGACTTGTATTTGTTTTCAGATGTCTTACTTTTATTGGAAAAAGGGGGGGAGAGAATTTATTTTTACATGGTTTTAAGTCTTCCAGTACCAGTCTTTGAAGGGGGTGAAATTGATTTTGAATTCATGTGATTGAACAAGTTTAGGGTAGTGCACCTGATTTGCTGAATGGATTGTAATGTACATTGTGGTAAATTTGGTATTATATGTTGTATTGTGCACTTGTCTACCCTAGATAGTGAATCTAGAATACCTTTGTTATGTTTAGGGGAGTGGCTATTTGTAACGGCCGACACACAAAGTGGTGTTAGGGTAACTTACAAATAGTTAGTAAGTCAGTGGAAATTAAAGAACATAGTAGTTAGATTAAAAACATTTAACAAGATGCTTATGCCTCTCTTATGACTCTTGAGCTACTTCAGTCATGAGTATAAGATGAGAGGGCCTGGAATGGAAAATCGGTGTCTTGTTCCTTTAAAAGACATTCGATTCCACGATAGTATGCAATAGGGGCCGAGTTTCATAAGAGGTTACCAGGGTAACCCAAGGATTGGGGGCCGGAACCTAGGAAGAAACACCAGGGTAACCTTTGCAACGTTGTGATGACACTCCACCTAGAATAACATTTAACCTTGTGTTTGTGATATAGTCAATTGTCTAAATCTGGAAGCAATGTAACTATTAGATTGTTAAGTACTAGTGTCTAGGGTTAGTAGATTAGGTCTAGGTAACCTTATTACTATCTCCTAGCATAGGGGGGTGGACCTATGGGTACCACATGGTTGGGTGGAACGTGCACCTTACTCCGTTGGGTCCCCAGTTTGATCATGGCATCTAGAGCTTCATGGATGGAGAGCTCGCACTTGGAAACTTATGAGTATTTCATCATTGTAATTTTGTAATTATGTATTTGAAAACATCCCTCAAATGTTGTGAGGTGAACAATGTAAATGTAATTGTAATCTTTATTGAACTACCTCATCAGATGGATGAGTATTGTATATTCTATCAAATGCAATGTATGAAACAAATTTGTATCTTATACTATCTTGAATGGAATCCAATGTAATGCAATGTTTATCTTTGATGTTTATGTTAATGATTGATTAATATGTGCAATGCGAAATACTTAAGTCACTTAAGGAAAACTCAAAGTAGTGTAACGTCGCTTAGCCTAATGAATGTATGCAACTAATTAACTTAATATTAATACTTTAAAAAAAAAAATTATTACACCATTATTCACAATTGCAACATTCTTAGGTTATTAAGATGGGGTAGGTTATTAAGATGGGGCATACATCATCAGGGACATGAGTCCTCTACTTTTATCTAAAATCTTATAAAAATAATTATCATTTTATTGTGGTTAGGGTGGCCAGACAGACACCTACTTATTTTTCCTTGAAATTTAAGTACTCTTGCATTGAAATTACAAATTTTCACCAAATAGATTTTTTTTTTTTTAAAAACCTAGTAGTTTAGAAACTACATTCAATTTGTGACAAATTCTATTCTTACATATTATTGAAATAATATAGATAACTTGGTCAATTTTTTACATCAAGTTGCCTAACTCTGATTTTTCTGAATCTTTTGCCACTTAAGGGCCTATTTTTTCCATGATGATCTTGCACATACCCACAATAGGGTCCTATATGTACAACACCACATATTGATAGGAATTAGGTTAGATCGGGGATGGAATCATGAATCCAATGCAACAAATGACTTCAAAAATGAAATTTGCTAGTCCCCAATATGCTGATTTGAATAAAATGTACTAATAAAATATACTTTCCTTTAATATAATTTAGTATATGCGAATGAAAATAACACTTTTATATTATCATTTTTGAGATTTCCCTTTTTGCAATTTACCTTGGTGTAGAGTTTATTGAAAATTCCTAGCATACAAGTGTACAAGCGTCCTAGATTTGAAATTCTATGTGATGAGGTAGTGTGGGGCGAGCTACGACATACGGTAAGTTGATTCTACTCTGCTTTGTCTTTGCATTCATGTATTTATAATATTTTTTTTGCATTTCTATAATTTTTCAGGACCCTGGAAATTTTTTGGCAAAGCATCCTCCTTTGGTGCAAAGTTCCACTCTTAGTTGCAAAGTGTCCACAAATGGATAAAGTGTCTAGGACCTCCTCGTCTAAAAATGGCACATGTGTCCAAGTTTGGCACAAAGTTTCCCAAAGCAAATTTATTAAAAATTTGATTATTTAATGTAATATTTAGGATTTATTTTTCTTTTTTATTCATTAGGTTCCTCCCCGAGCTCGATAGCACTAAGGAGGAAAACAATTTTATGAGCTTCGAGAGCAAATTTATTGGTTATTAGAGGATGATATCAGTACCTTACAATAGGCATGATTATTTTGGGTATACCTCATGCCACCCATGAGGTATCATGATGGCATGTTGATGGTCCTCATAGAGAGATGCGATGAAGACACATGCACCTTTCACCTTCCTACAAGGAAGATGACCATCACATTGTAGGACATTCACCGCATCCTATGGATACCTATCTAGGGAGAGATTGTCCATTTGAAAGATGATTGAAGACATGAGGAGATGCGAGATGATATTTAATATTGTGTAGGTTGGCCCATCCATGAGGCTAGTGTCAAACTTGAGACTGAGCTAAGATGGATGCTATACGCATGGTTTTCACTACTCAAGCGCATTATGATAGTCACTACATAATTAGCACTAGTTCTTGATGGGTGAGGCACACATTTAGATGGAGGATTGGTTCATATCATCTAAGACATGGAGGTGCATCAAACCATCTATGATTGGGATCCCAATATGCTAGCACACCTATACTGTGATCTCAGGTGCTTTATGTACCAGGAGTTGGATAACATAGTACATTGTATGCTCTTGTAGGTATGGTGCTTTGAGCACATCACATGTACAAGCAATACAAGATATTTTACCATAGTGGTCATGGGCTATCCACAAGCCTATAACTATTCTCTGAGATTCCCTTATAAAGATGGAGATTTTCTATACTGGCAGGTAAGATTCAACCACTTAGATGAGGAGGACATAGTATGGAGACCATATCTCATGATACCCTGGTGGGTAGATGAAAGATGCCAATTGGTTAGCATGTAATGGGATCAATTTATACTAGAAAAACATGATTACATAATGAGACCCTTCTACTATGATTACATGTCATGTGACAGTTTGGATAGGTTTAGGTTCCGTTGAGGCCATGGCCTATGTATCTATGATCAACACAAAGTGTCGTAGGCTCAGAAACAATCATCACCTTACCATTTATGATGTTCAATACAGTGATTCAGAGGACAAGGATGATGACATGCCCCCAGTCTCCAATGCTGATGACGTAGCTACCATAGTGGCCTACGAGTAGTGGTGGATTGGAGAACAACCACCTCATGTATTTACCATGCATCACCTTGTGGGCCATGCAAGACCTCTCCCAAGTGGGAGAGATGATAGGGATGATGAGGAGATCGATGAAGATACATATGACGAGGGTATATTACTAGACATATTTATTAATGGGGAGGAGGATGAGGTCCATCTGATGAGTGATGATCTTGATAAGACAAAGGAGGCCCTAGCCAACCCCAAGAGGAGAGAGCCACCTCCTACTTGAGTCACTAGAGCATAGTTAGTGGTTGTAGCAGGTGCCAACATTCATGAGCATGTGGAGGTCAGCGATAGTGGGAATTCCACACTTCCTACATAGGAGGGAGTTACACAGTTATACCCTAATTGGTAGGCTAGATATCTAGGTGATGATGTGTTATTTATTCTTTTATTATGCTTTTACACTTATGTATATAGGATATATATCATGACATGTACTGATATATTTTATGATTTCCATCTTGTAGGGTCTACACAAGAGTGGTGCGATCTCTATCAATGGGTGATCATAGAGATGGTGCCTCCTTTCCCCCCACATGAGGACATACCATCAGAATACATGCCCCCACCTTCTGTGGGGCAACATGATAATCTCTTTGAGCTAGTTGCGAGACTAAGGGAAACATATGAGAGTATGACCAAACCTGTTGACCTAGCTGAGTCCAATGAGGAGCAAATTACAAAGCGAATCTCAACATTGTAAGAACCATATGATGAGCTCCAAGCATCTTGAGTTCCAATAGACAGTAGGGTAGAGACTATCCCATGATTAGAGGTCTCGAGACTAGAGAGGGAGATATCCAAGCTGCAAGTAGAGAGAGATCATATAGAATGAGAGTGCATCGAGGCACTCATACAATATTTGAGAGACGTTGGAGAGGTACAAGGCCTATAGGAAGACATGAGATCTATGAGAATATCATGACAACATTCTAATGTATCTCAATGGATGCCACCTCCAAGTCTTGAGGGGTCTAGTAGTCATAGGCCATAACAGTATTGCATTATTGATTATATGTACTTGACTTTTTATAATATATGAACACTCATGTTTTGGTTTTATGAGTTTATGTTGAATTAAATGTCAATGTGATTTATTAAATATCCTTAGTAAGAATTTTTAATAAGTATCTCCATGATTAAATGTGTATGTGATCTAATTAAAAAAATTTAGTTTACATTAGATGCTACATTGTGATTGAGTATGCCATGTTAAATTAAATGCACCTATGATCTAATTTCAAAACATTAAATGCATATAAGGATCTAATCTAACATAACACACAAGATGAATTCAAATAGTATGCCACCTAAATTAATAATCCATACTTATTGAAAAATTACTCCATAATCTAAGACACACAAAGATCTATTTGTCAAAAAAAGAAGCAATGTGAGATAAAATAGAACACTCTCTACTTAATCTAACAACATTGATTTAAAATACATACTATTCAAAGGAGATTTTAGGTGTAGTATCAGTGAAAATGCATGAAATTTATAGGTTCTTTGAGAGGTGTACCATCTATTTTCGTTAATGTGTATGCTCTAGACCAATAAATTTTGTCAATTTTGTAAGGACCTAACTAGTTAGGACTAAACTTTCCTTTTTCATTTGGGGTGGCATTGACATTACGTTAATTTTCATATAACACTAAATCATCTTTATTAAATGCTCGAGTGATGACATGATAATTATGTTGATGCTGTGGTTGTGTTGCTGATATGTGGTTGTCATTGATGTCAACTCTATTAGCATTATTGTATTGAAGGCTCTATATGTCGAGGATATTGAGAAAATTGTTGAAGGAAGAGTTGCAGGTTGCTAGTGGAATAGTGTCCGTCAAGAAGTTTTTTTGTTATGTACATTGAAGATTAGTTGTTGTGGACTAAAGGGTTTATTTTTGTGAGTATCTAGATCATCTATTGGAAATTTCAGAGGTCCGCGTGAAGATTTGATCATGTTATGGATAGTTGTGCTTTAACAGTGCTCCTAATTGAAGTTTATGTGATTTTGGTAATCTCATTTGTTGCAGATGCTTCTCTATTAGTTCTTTTTTCTTGTGGATGCTTCTAGATCATTCTCTATCTTTGTTATACGTCTGCGTTGATTGGTGTTCTTGTGGTCAAATATTTTTCTCATGTGTGTTCGGGTTTTCATGTTCTTGGCTGACATAATGGTTGTAACATGTTACAGATCCTTAGAGATTTAAAATTGAATGTTTGGCACACTCGAGGATATTTTTTTGGGTTGCATCATAATATTAGTTGATGGTGTTTAATTTGCATTAAAAATTTATTTGTAAATTTGGGGCCGGCATTGTAAATATGTTTTATATTTTGGCCGACGAAGTTGTTGATGTAAATCCAGGTTGCAGATATATAAGAATGGTTGTTTGTGCAAAGTTATAGTGTGAGTGAAGTGAAGAAAAGTCATAGAAGAGGAATTGTGCGAATATTGATCTATTCATTAGATTGAAGAAAAGAGTGTGAAGAAGTTTGAGGGAAGTGTGAAGGACTGTTTTTGTGCTTAACTGGAACTGTAATCAGGATTTTGTAGAAGCTATTTTCTCAGTTCATACCATGCAGATCTAATCTAAATTGCTTTTTAGTGTTGGCCAGTGAGCCCTTTTGTATTTGAGTAGTGAGCTCTAGGTAGTGTGCCTAAATGCATGTGCATTCCCATTATTTTTCATTATACTTTTAACAGGGTATAGTATTTTTGACTAACATCCACCATGGTTTTTCCCCTAACAGGGTTTCCATGTAAAAATCTTGGTTTTCTTTATGCTTTTGATGTGTTAATTGTTCATGTTTTATTGTTCATTCATCAGATATGAGATTAAGTTAAGTTTGAAAATTTTAAATATTATGTGACAACTAATTCACCCCCCCTCTCAGTTATATGTCCTTGTTTTTCCAACAATTGGTATTAGAGTAGGTTCCTCTGAAGAATTTTGAAAGATTGAGGTGATTCGAGATGGCATCATACAAGAAGGATAGTCCTAGATTCGATGGAACAAACTACTCATTGTGGAAATCTAGGATGGAGTGTCATTTGAGGTGTATTGGTGAACCCTACTGGAAGATTACAAAGAATCCATATTTTATTCCTTGGAATGGTCCTTCCACTAATGATGAGATTAAAAATTTTTAGAATAATATCAGGGCTATTGAAGCTTTGCTAAGTGCTTTGACAGATTCAAAAATGACAAATGTGATAGGTCTGAAGACAGCTCATGAGATTTGGATGAAGCTGGAAAATTTGCATGAAGGAGATGTGCATGTGAAGATGGCTAAGCTACAAAGTTTGAAAGGCAATTATGAAAATTTGAAGATGGGTGAAGATGAAAATGTTTCTTCTTTTATGCAAAGAGTAAATGAACTTGTGATTGGTATTAGATGTGATGGATGTACCCTGGAAGAGGAAGAAACTATAGCTAAAGTAATCATATCATTTCCTCCCTCCTAAAAAGCAAAGGCTCATGCTATTGAAGAATTTAGATTAGTAACAAATGTGACAAGGGATACACTGATTGGTAAACTTGCTTCCTTTGAGTTGAGTGAATTTGGTGAATTTGTTCCCAAGAATGAAACTACATTTAAGGCTACTATATCCAGAAGAAACAAGCAAATATATGATCCGAGAGAGTGCTCCAGAAAGTCATTCAAGTATGAGGAAGAAATGAAATAGCTTGAAGATGAAGAAAGAGAAGTAGAAGAGTTGGAAGCATTGATTGTAAAAAAAGAAGGCAGAGGAAAAGGTAAGTATAAAGGAATTTTTCCTATTAAATGTTTCTCTTGTAATAAAATAGGACATTTTGCATCAAGGTGTCCTGAAATAGTTCCTAGGACTAAGCCTAACAAATATAGATTTCAATAGAAATGTTACTATGTTGAAGAAGGAGTGACTGATGAAGAGTCTGATAAAGATAATGGAAATGAAGATGAATGGGTGTTCCTTGCTATCAAGGAAAATGGTCCAATGGCTACTAAATCTACTAAAGTTGAGAAAGCTCTTGCAATTCAAATTGAAGAAAAAGATGAGTGGGTTATTGACATTGGATGCTCACATCATATGATTGGTGACAAAAGGAAATTTGTAAGTTTAGAGAAGTATGATGGTGGGTAAGATTCAAAGATAACAATGCTGGTGTGATTCATGGTAGAGGATCTATTTTTCTTGGTGGTAATCATAACACTAATGATGTCCTTTATGTTGAAGGCTTGAAGCACAATTTGCTGAGTGTTGGATAGATGGTTGAAAAGGGATATGATCTTTAGTTCAAAGGTGGAAGATGCAGGATACTTGGAAGTTCTGGAAATTAATTGCTTTAGGTAAAAAGACAAAAGGTAATATTTTTTAGCTGAATGTTGCTAGTGAAAGTTGTTTAATTTCTCAAGCAGATGAAAGCTAGTTATGGCATTGGAAGATGTGTCATGTGAATTTTGATAACATTGTCAAAGTAAGTTCCACTCAAGCAGTAAGAGATCTACCTAAGCTAGTGAAGCCTGCTAACACAATTTGCAAGGAATGTAAGATGGGAAAACAGACTAGAGTTTCTTTTCAAAGCAAATAGCATCATTCTAATGAAATACTAGAGCTGGTACATACTAATCTATGCGGTCCCTCCAGATTCAAAAGTATTCATGGAGAAAGGTACTTTATGCTGCTTATTGATGATTACTTTAGAATAATATGGGTTACTTTCTTAAGAGAAAAATGTGAAGCATTAGAGAAGTTCAAAAGTTTCAAATCTATGGAAAAGAATGAGGAAGGTCTAAAAATAAAATTCTTAAGGTCAAACAGAGGTGGTGAGTTCACCTCTAGGGAGTTCAATTCTTTTTGTGAAGAGCATGGAATCAAAAGATAGTTGTCTGCTCCCCGAACCCCTCAATAGAATGGAGTTGCAGAGAGGAAGAACAAAACAATTATGGATGCTACTAGAACAATGATGATTGAAGGAAATGTGCCTCACATCTATTGGAGTGAAGCTGTAAGCATTGTTGTATACACTTTAAACCGGGTAAATGTAAATGGTAATTCTGGTAAGAGTCCTTTTGAACTATGGTTTGGTTATAAGCCTACTGTTAAGTATTTCAAGATCTTTGGAAGAAAATGCGACATCAAGAGAGATGAGGACATAGGAAAGTTTGATGCAAGAGTCGATGAAGGAATCTTTCTAGGTTACTCTACTAAAAGAAAGGCCTACCGGTGCTATAACAAAAGATTAAGAAAAATGGTTGAGAGTGCAATTGTCAGAGTTGATGATGACTTTTCTAAATCATCCAGATATTGTGGATATGATTTAGATGACTAGGAAGACAATACAAACAAAGGGGAAAATTCTCACACATAGAATCAACTTCAAATTGTTCCATATGTTCTAGTAAAACAACTTCCATTTGTTTCGGTAAATCAAGGTAGTCAAGAAGCAGAGACAAGTGCAAGTGCAGAAGAAAGAAAAAAAGAACCAAAAGTTCGAGAAAGTCTTAAGGTTCCAAGGTATGTAAAGCTAAATCATTATGAAAATTAAATTATAGGAGACAAGAATAAAGGTGTGAAAACTAGAAGAAATATTGCTGAAGAGTATTGTCTGATTTCCAAGATTGAGCCTAAAGATGTCAATGAAGCTTACAATGATGAACACTGGATGGAAGGTATGAAGGAAGAACTGATGCACATTGAAAATAATGATACATGGATACCTGTTCCCAGACCTAAAGACAAAAATGTGATTGGTACTAAATGTGTCTTTCAGACTAAGCTGAATGAACAAGGTGAAGTGGTTCAGAATAAAGCAAGACTGGTATGTAAAGGGTATTCACAAATGGAAGGTATTGATTTTGAAAATAACTTTTCCCCTGTAGCTAGAATTGAAGCTGTAAGACTATTTCTTGCTTATGATGCATATATGAACTATAAAGTCTATCAAATGGATATGTAGTCAACTTTTCTGAATGGTGAGCTAGAAAAAGAAGTATATATTGAACAACTAGATGGATTTGAAGTGACTGATAAGGAAGACATGGTTTTTTGATTAAAGAAATCTTTATATGCACTCAAACAAGCCCCCAGAGCCTGGTATGCTAGACGGATAAATATTTACTAAAGCTTGGATTCAATAAAGGTACTTGATAGCAACTTGTATTTCAAGTTGGATCATGACAAAGAGTTGATTATTGAGGTCTTTGTTGATGACATTATTTTTGGAGGATATGATAATCTATGTATGAAGTTTGTTGATGAAATGAAGAGTGAATTTGAAATGAGTATGATTGGAGAGATGAAGTTGTTTCTAGGATTGCAAGTTACTCAGTTAGACAATGAAATTTTCATATCTCAGTCCAAATATGAGAGAGATTTGTGGAAGAAGTTTGGCATGGATGACTCAACTATTGTTGGTACTCCCATGGTAACCAAATGCAAGTTAACATAGAATGATGATTCTCCTAAGGAAAATCAAACAAGATACAGGTCAATGATTGGTGGATTGCTCTACTTAGCTCAGATCAGACCAAACATTATGAATGTTGTATGTATGGTTTCTAGATTTTAGGCTGATCCAAAAGAATCTCATGTGGTTGTTTGTAAAGAGAATCTTCTGATATCTGAAAGGAAAAACTCATCTTGGACTTTGGTACCCTAAGGATGATGATCTTACTTTGAATGCATATAATGATGTGGATTGGGTAGGAGATGTAGATGAAAAGAAGAATACTAGTGGTGGTGTCTTCTTCCTAAGGAAGAAATTGGTGTCTTGATTGAGTAAAAAGAAGAATTCCATTTCTCTATCTACTACTAAGACAGAGTATATTGCTGCTACAAATAATTGTACTCAAGTGTTGTGGATGAAATAGATGCTAAAAGATATCAGAGTAGTATATGATGAACCTATTTCCATATACTATGACAACTCAAGTGCAATCAACATATCAAAGAATCTGGTGCTACACTCTAATACCAAGCATATATTGATCAAGTTTCACTTCTTGAGGGAAAAAGTGAATGAAAGAGAAGTTAGACTAGAGTATTTTCCTACCAAAGAATAGGTTGTAGACATTTTCACCAAGCCAATTCCTAAGGATACTTTTGAGTATCTCAGAGGGATGCTAGGGGTGATTACCCCTCCTGATATGAACTAAAAGATGCATTTACTTGCATCAATCCTTGTGCTTCATAGATATTTGCTAATCCGGATTGATGTTTTTTTGGATGCTAGTCAAGAGTAGTCAGATGTACAAATATGTGGTTTAGAGCTTGTATGTGGGAAGATAATGGTTATATTTTCCTTTGATATCAAAGGGGGAGAAGAGCAATGTGAAAAATATTTTTAGGGGGAAAAGAGAAATTGAGGAAAAAAGTCAGAACCTAAGGGAGAGCAAGTGTAGTTGTGTTGATGGTATTTTTCACATCACGTGTTGCCATAAATTCCAAAGGGGGAGATTGTTGGATGTTGTGGTTATGTTGTTGATATGTGGTTTTCATTGATGTCAACACTATTAGCATTATTGTATTGAAGGCTATATATGTCGAGGATATTGAGAAAATTGTTGAAGGAAGAGTTGCAACTTGCCAGTGGAATAGTGTAGGTCAAGAAGGTGATTTTTTTTGTATGTTGAAGATCAGTTGTTATGGACTAAAGGGTTTTTTTTTTGAGTATCTAGATCATCTACCGGTAGTTTCAAAGGTCCATGTGAAGATTTGATCATGTTATGGATAGTTGTAATCTGAAAATGTTTCTGTCAGTGCTTCTAATTGAAGTTTATGTGATTATGGTAATCTCAGTTATTTTAGATGCTTCTCTATTAGTTCTTGTTGCTTGTGGATGCTTCTAGATCAAATGTTCTCTATCTTCATTGTACGTCTGTGTTGATCAGTGTGCTCGTGGTTGAATATTTTTGTCATGTGTGTTCGGGTTTTCATGTTCTTGGCTGACATGATGGTTGGAATGTGTTGTAGATCCTTGGAGATTTAAATTTGAATTTTTTGCATGCTCGAGGATATTGTTTTGGGTTACATCATAATATTAGCCGAGGTGTTTCATTCGCATTAAAAATTTATTTGTAAATTTGGGGCTGACATTGTAAATATGTTTTATATTTTGGCCGATGAAGTTGTTGATGTAAATCCAAGTTGCATATATATAAGAATGGTTGTTTGTGTAGAGTTATAGTGTGAGTGAAGTGAATAAAATCTAGAGAAGAGAAAGTGTGTGAATATTGATCTATTCATTCAATTGAAGAGAAAAGTGTGAAGAAGTTTGAGTGAAGTGTGAAGGAGTGTTTCTGTGCTTAACTGGAACTATAATCAAGCTTTTGCAGAAGCTATTTTCTTAGTTCATACCCTACTGATCTAATCCAAATTTATTTGTAGTGTTGGGCAGTGAGCCCTTTTGTATTTGAGCAATGAGCTCTAGGTAGTGTGCCTAAATGCATGTACATTCCCATTATTTTTCATTATAATTTTAATAGGGTATAATATTGTGGACTAACATCAATCATGGTTTTTACCCTAATAGGGTTTCCCTGTAAAAATCTTGGTGTTCTCTGTACTTCTAATGTGTTGATTATTCATGGTTTATTGTTCATTCATCAGATTTGAGATTAAGTTAAGTTTGAAAAGTTTAAATATTATGTGACAACTGATTCAACCCCCCTCTCAGTTGTTTGTCCTTGTTTTTCCAACATATTATAATTACATTCTTTTGTTTAGAATAAGCTTGCATATGCTCAAGAGTGTTGATACACCATTCATCAAGCATTTCAAGTTGATGTAATAATTTCTCTTTACAGGTATTGTCATCAATCAACCACTTGACATCAATTCTTAATGAAGGAATTTCTAACTCTAAAGACATTATTGCCTCAGCACCATAAACAAGTTTGTAGGGAGTGTTTCATGTAGATGCTCTAATACTTGTACGATAATCCCACAATGCATAGGTTAATTGAGTGTTCCAATCTTTATTATGTTTACTTACCATTTTCCTTAGGATTTTCTCAATATTTTTGTTAGTTGATTCTGCTTGACCATTTGATTGTGGATAGTATGGTGTTGAGAAATGATGTTGAATATGAAAGGTTTTCAAAAATTTCTTCACATCATTATACTTAAATGGAGTTCCATTATCTGAAACCAATGCAGAAAGAAGACCAAAGCAAGCAATAATGTGTTCCAATATGAAATGACATATTGCATCAACTATTGTGGAACTAAGAGGTATAGATTCTACCCACTTCATGAAATAATCTGTTGCAATAATAATAAATGTATGTCCAATGGAAGAAAGTGGTGATTTTTTTCCAATAAGATCCAAACCCCAAACTAAGAATGGCCAAATAGGAACTTGGGAATGAAGCTCAGAAGTAGAAGCATGAATCAAATTGTCATGTTCTTGAAATTTATGACATTTCTTAATGTGAGAAAAATAATCTTGTTCCATGTGTCGTTAATAATATCCTATACAGATTAACTTTTGAACTAATGATCTTCATCCAAAATTCTCCCCAAAAGCACCTGCATGAGCTTCTTCAAGGGCTATAGGTATTTCTGATTGTTTAAGGTATCTAAGTAAAATATCATCAAATTATCATCTATACAAAAAATTTGCAAGGATTATTTATTTAGATGTGAGTTTCTGAAGATGAGCTCTAGTGTTTTTAGTTGTAGTGTTAGGAAAGGTACCTTATTTTAAGCAGTTGAATATTGTTGTGTACCATTCACTAGAGTTTTCAATATTAGTTAATGACATTTCTTTTATTTTATCATCTATTGATGGTTTCATGATTGTATGGACTATAAATGTAAAATTGATAGAAGGATCTTCAAGAGGTACACGGGAAGCAATGCTTTCCATTGCATCTTCATGCCAATTATCTTTTCATGGTATGTTGTTAATTCTATAAGATTCAAAGCGTTCCAACAAAGTCATTGTAATACCTTTGTACTTAGATAACTTATCATGTTTTGTTTGATATGAATCACTTATCTACTTAACAATTAAGTGAGAATCATCAAATATTTTAATGTATTGAACACCAAGAGCTAAAGCTACATCTAACTCGACAATTAAAGCTTCATACTCTATCATGTTATTTGTGCATAGGAAGTTCAATCAGTAGGATAAGGGAATAGGATTTCTAGAGGGTGGAATTATTATAACCCTTGCTCTAGAGCTAGTTCTACACTTAGACCCATTGAAGTATAATTCCCATGTTTCCTTTTCGCTAGTCAACACACTCTTATCAAGGAAGGAGTCTATATTAGGTAACGTTAATGGAGAAGGATTATTAGCTAAATGGTTGATTATAGCTTGTCCTTTGATTTCCTTTTTGAGAGACAAATTTAAGATCAAACTTAGTTAACAACATAACCCATTTAGCTAGGTGTCCTTATAAATCAATTTTAGCAAAAAGATGTTTGAAAGGGTCAAACTTTTTCATCACATGAATTTCTACATTTAATTAGTAATTTCTCAATTTACTAGTAGTAAATACAAGATCCAATTTTTTTTTCTATCATTGTATATTGAGTGTCGCAGTCAATCAAAGTTTGGCTAATGTAATAAATGAGATGTTCTTTACCATTATCATCATGTTGAGCCAACAATGTTGCTAAAGCATGGGTCGATGCTACTATATAAGGGATAAATGGTCTTTCTTGCATAGCAAGTTGTAAGACAGGAGTAGTGAGGTAATCTTTCAAACTTTCAAAGGCCTTTCTACAATCCTCATTCCAATTAAATCATGAATCTTTCTTAAGGTTTTGTAAAGGGTAATGTCTAATCTGGAAAAGATGCCACAAAATGATGGATAGCTTGAATTCTTCCTTCTAAAGTATGCAACTAAGAAATGTTTTTAAGAGGTGGCATGTTAATGATAGCATCAATTTTCTTCATGTCCAACTCAATTCCTTTGTGTGATACTATAAAACCTAATAGTTTTTGACTATCTAGTCCAAGGACACATTTTGTTTTATTTAGTCTCATGTTATACTTATGCATTCTTTCAAAAAAATTCAAAAGGATGTTAACACTGTCTTGATGAGTTAAAGATTTGGCTAGAATATCATCAACATAATCTACCAAAATCTTATGTATGTAATCATGATATATCAATGTCATATCTCTTTGATATGTTGCACCTGCATTATTTAATCCAAAAGGCATAACTAGGGTATGTGCAGGATCATCATGGAAAAAATAGGCCCTTAAGTGGCAAAAAATTCAAAAAAATCAGAGTTAAGCAACTTTACGTAAAAATTTGAATAAGTTATCTATATTGTTTCAAAAATATGTAAGAATAGAATTTGTAGCAAATTGAATTTATTTTCTAAACTCCTAGGTTTATTTTTCTTTTAAAAACATCTATTTGGTGAAAATTTGAAATTTCAATCAGTAGTACTTAAATTTCAAAGGAAAAAAAAAAGTAGGTGTGTCTAACCACCTAACCACAATAAAATGATAATTTTTTTATAAGATTTTAGATACAGTAGAGGACTCATGTGGGATGTGATGCATATTTTTTTGTAATTTTTTTTTCCAAGTAAATAATTAATTATGAATTTTTATTACAACTTTTAAAAAATATAAAAACTTCATTATGTCTAACCACCTTAAGCTTGGTCAAAACTTCATGAAATTCATTTTTTTTTTTTTAATCCTATAGCATGAAGCATAAAATGTGACACATATTTCAGATTCAAAAATGTGATACCATTTGAAAGCTATAGATGTTTTTCAATCAACCCATCAATCAGGGACTTTAATTGCAATTCAAATAGAAAATGCATAATAATAATTTATTAAATTTAAAGTAAAGCATAATTTATATTGGTGGAAAGATGAGAATATCCTTTAAAAACCCTTTTTGTTTCATCAATTTTGGGTAAAAAAAATTTGTCAGCCACATACCCATCATATCGCCACTTTTTGGCCCATCATGATCCTGCACATACCCACCACCTAATAGAGTGTTTCCCAAGCTGTAGTAAATGCTATCTTATATTGATCTTGAGGGTTGATAAATATTTGATTATATCTAGAAAATACATCCATGAATGACAACAAAGCATGAACCATAGTCGAATATACTATCATGTCAATATTAGGAAGGGGAAAGTCATATTTTAGAGATGCTTTATTAAGGTCACAAAAATCCATACACATCCTAACACGATTTTCAGGTTTTATGACTATGACAATGTTTGAGATCCATGGAGAATAGTCAATAGGATGAATAAAGCTAGCTTCGGGGAGTTTTTCAATCTTAGGCTTAACCAATAAAGCTATCTTAGGATTCATCTTATGTATCTTAGATATCTTACTAGTTTTGCATCTTGTTCAAGGATATGTGTCACTATCTTAGCATCAATACCTAACATGCCCAAATAAGTCCAAAAAAATAATTCATGAAATTCTTTTAATAATGTTGCATGATCTTCTTGTTCATCTTCATCGAGACACTTTCCTATTTGAATCACTCTTTCTTCATTGGATGTGTCCATCTGTATGTTGATTGTATCTTCTATAGGTAGTGCATTTTGTCTTGAAATATCTTGGATTTGTTCTTCCTCATCTTCATCAACATTACTGATTTCCTTTTCTTCATCCTCTTGTTTAGTACTAACCATAACACAAGTAACTCCTTGAATTTTTAGGGGGATTTAGTGACCTATCATTAAAATTCAACATTTCTTTCAAGGCTTCATCATCTTCAAAGTATTACAATGACTCATCACATGTTGTATCAATCTATAGACACTAAAAATTGACCACTTTCATTTGGTCAATTTACCCCCAATTCAACCAATTTCATATTCTCTATATTAATTAAATAATACCTTATTATTTAATTAATATTCATTATCACCCTTCATCCTAACCTATTTCTTCTATCATCTTTAAATCCTAGCCTAAAGTAAATAATTACCTTTAATTATTTACTCCCATCATTTATCCCTTTCCTCCAAAAATTAAATAAATAATTTATTTATTTAATTCCCCTCATGTCACATCCTCCATAATCCACTCCTAATCTCAATCCCCCTTGTTTAATCCTCAATTAAGGATCTACACATTCCTAATCATTAATTAGGGAGGTGTGACATCTTCCATAAAATGCAAGTGGGATCCTAAATTCTCTTAGCCACCTAACCTTCCTCTAATGCTTCATTAATTAACCTAATCAGCTCCTTGGTCAACTCTCCCCATCCCCCAAGGAATTTTCAATTCCTTTTTTATCTTGCAAGGTATTTTTGAGGAATTTTTAATTCCTCTCTTATCCCCCAAGGAATATTAAATTCCTTTTCTCATCCCCATAAGGATTAAAAGGGAATTTAATATTCCCTCTTGTCACATCCCTCCAATGGGTACTATCAAGTACCCTCCACCTCATCCTCTCCTCTCCCCATGTGATGACAGTTGTCATCACCTTGTGGGTTGAGATGTCTCAAGGCATCTCCACCATTGATCTTAAACTTTCAATCCTGACTGTCCATCTAAAATCCTCTAATCTATATATCCCAACACTTAAGCCATTTTCATATCTCTCACCCATTTTTCATTGGAGCGTCGTTATGCTACCAATTTTTTGAGTGAGCACACAACTAATCACACATCGTGGGTACATCTACACAATAGGAGGCTTCATACACTTTTTTTAGCTCTGTATTTCCTAATCTTGAGTGTTTTACTTGTTTTTAGTCTTTTTCTTGATATTCTTTCATTTTTAGTAGATTGAAAACAATTGTACACATTTATGGCACACCTAGTAGGACCCATGTCATGAGTCCTTAACATTTTTATTGTCGTTTTCATTTTGTAGGTTTTAAATTTTCTTCGCTACATAGGCGAATCTATCCTACAACAAAATTCATTTGACTATAGGGGAAAATCTACTTACTAAAGAGGTGATTGTGCACCTGCCACTCCTTTGAATGGGAAATGCTACACTCGACTATCCTGGAAATGACTTGCAAAGGAAAATCTACTCCCACCTCTTTCTAGATAGGTGAACCTTCTCACTCAATGGGCGAATATGCTCTCACCTCTTTCCAAATAGGAGAACGTGCTCACCCATTAAGCGAATCTGATCCTACCTCTTTCCAAATAGGGGAACCTACTCACTCGACAAGTGAATCTACTCTTGCCTCTTTCAAAATAGGTGAATTTGTAGATGGACAAACTTGATACCTAAATAGGGGATTATGCTCTCTCTAGGGGTGATTCTATAATTGATATAGAGGTGAACCTGAACTCCCAAAGGGTGAATTCATGATCTATAGGGGCAAATTTTTGTGGTCCATAGAAGGTATACAAAACATCATTTTTTTATAAAATTTTTGTAGTGCTTTATACTTTCCCTTTCTAAAATTTTTTGGTCTGAGGGTTGTGCCCCTTGGCCCCCTTACGCGGGGGATCAGATTGTCTTCGCACACCCCCATTTTTTGATGAGTTAGGTGTTTCCCCCTAGGCTAACCATCATCAAATTTAATCATTTTATTTGCATCTAATCATCTTTTTGTGTAGCTTTCCATTGTTTTTCAAAGACCAGAGTATTAAACTACTAACACATTTTTTTTAGGACTATCAGTTGAATCCCCTTAGTTAGTTTGTTTTTTTCCATACTAGGTAGGCACACGTAGATTTAATTAAAGGGTAAAAGAACTTGTTTTCTATGTTTGGAATCACTTGTTGACGTATTCTCTCCCATGACACCTTTTGGTGAGCCTAGGGATCAAAAATATCAAGTCAATTCAAGTCTAGTTGTGTCTACTTAGGATGTGCTAGTTTATGTGTATGCTCTCCCCTTGTGCTACATGTGAGCCTGGGGATCAGAAACACCTAAAACTTCCTTCCATTTAGAAGACTTGATTGGGATTTCATTACCCGGGGGATGATCTCAACCATGTGTTACCAATGGGGTATATAAAGGGGGGAGAACCAATGTTGTGTCCCAATACAGTCACATCATGTCTAGTGAAGCATCAATACTAGTGTGATTCCTAGTTAAGATGTGCAAGGTTGGTCCAAGTTTCTAGTATCTTGTTGGGGCTCTCGATCCATGCTTGTGATAGGCTGGTGTTCACGGTTGTGCCTCATGTACCATCTTGGTGTATCAAGGACTCATGAGATAGCCTATATAGCCTAGTTTAAGACTCATGTCTAGTCATGGCTTGGTGTAGTGCAAGGATTACGAACAACACCCCAAAGCTACTCACCACGTACTCCCTTACGTTGAGATAAAAATCCTTGTGGTGAAATATGATATTTCTCGAGGAGAAAGAGAAGTTGAGCCCATGGCATTTGTTGATGACCCTATGCCACTGTATCTTTACCTATTCATCTTCATGAGAAAGGGTGTTCCCACATGCTTATCACAGAGTATTAACCCCCTAGGGTGGGCCTACATTAAGTTTGCAAACCTGATATCACTAATTCTAGGATTGTGTTGCCTGACGTGTCTTCTTGTGCTATACTAGTGAGTGTCTTTAGTCTAGAGTTAGTCTTTTCCAATTTATTTTTGTTTGTTGTCATCTATCCTTTGCCATAGTCCCTCCATTTCATAGGGGTGAATCCACTTCCTAGAGAGGTGAATCTACATTATGGACAAGGTAACCTGCCCCTGCAAGGGGTGATTTTGTGTCATTATCCAGTCCTCCATCTAGTCATTTATCCTCAATAGGTGATTCTACCTCTTACAGAGGTGAATAAGCTTATCTTTTATGTCCATTCCTTAGTTGATTCCACTCTCCAAAGGGGAAAATTCACTTGAGTCAACTGTACATCCTTGTCACTCGTCAAGAAAATCCACCTTTCCTAGAGGGAGTTATGCTTTTATGTCCTTGTCCCTTGTCCATAACGTCACTCTAGTTGGGTGAATCTACCTTTGATAAAGGAAATTCTACATTTGAGTCCACACCCCCTCATTTGTACATCACCCCTGGATAGGTGATTCTTCTTCACATAGGAGTGATCCTGCCATCATAGCGCACATACATATCCATAGATAGGAGAATCTGTTACTCTGATAGACGTTTCCGCTACCTATAGAGGCAATTTCACTCTATTCTTGGGCAAACCCACTTTCCATCAAAAAATTTGAGATTCAATCCTTTTGTCATGATTAGCCTATATCTTCCTAAGTCCAAAAATGTAATCCAATCATTTTTCCTCTCCATATCCATCTCCAAATGATCACTTTCATCCATCCAACAATCATCCTCATCATTTTAGCTACATCCTTGACTTTAAGAGTCTCTCCAATCACATCTTCCCAATCAAATCCTAATATGAGCTTCAATCCAATCCTAATATGAGCTTAAGTCAAATCCCAATTTGAGCTTTAATCAAATCCTAATATGAGCTTAATTCCAATCCTAATATGAGCTTAAATCAAATGCCAATTTGAGATTTAATCAATTCCTAATATGAGCTTACTTCCCATCTTAATCTAAGCTTAAATCCAATCCAAATCTGAGCTTTCATCCCATATTAATCTAATCTTAAATCTAATCCTAATCTAAGCTTAAATCGAACCCCAATATGAGATTAATATACATCCCAATTTGAGCTTTAGTCATCCACATCAAAGATCTTCTGATATAAAAAAAATCTTAAGACTCCTTTTTCCACATTTTTCTAATCCATTCTATTTATCTTTTCATCATCTCTCCCTTTCTTCTAATCATTTATTCTCATCTTTTCAATCCATATCCATCAAATCCAACACCATGAATCCTTATCCTCCATCAATGTAACCAAAAATAGTAGTCAAGGGAGATCCCAATTACATTGAATATGACATTGAAATTCTTGTTAATCATGGTGAGTATGATATAGATCCCCTTGATGCTATCGTTACTAGCCATCTCTCCCCAAGCACCATACAAAACCCAATTACTCATCCAAGCTATCCCCTCATGTCTTCATCCACACCTACTATCAATCCTTATGCTACCTTTGACAATGGACATCTCTATCTCCCCCATCCACATATCCATCCTATCCTTCATCCACATCTCTCTCTTATCCATTCTCCACAAATCCTTCCCATCCAATATCCATGTCTCCATGTTCTTCTCTATCTATATCTTAACCTCCATCTTCACACAACAGTACTATCACCCCCATCCCTAGTTCAAATTCACCATATGATTATCCTACAAACCCTATCCCAACCCATAACCTTACCCCTATCCATAATCCCAATTATTTGGATCCTCCATTTCTATCCTATCTCAATCCACCATCCACTTCCTCCTATCTCAATTTTCCATCCACATCATCCTATCTCAATCCACCATCCACATCCTCCTATGTCACTCCATCTTTCACTCCATCATATCCTAATACTCCCTCCAATCCATCATATCCTTATCCTCCACCCATTCATAATCCTCCATCTAGTCCCAACCTTCCATCTAAGCCCAAAACATCTGAGTATCTTATTCCAAACTACATCCAAGGACTCATGACAAAGAATACATTCCCAAATCCACATATTGAAGTCATAGAGCCATGCCACCCCACTCTATCATGTATGATCATTAGTGATGAGGCCCTTCTCCATCCCATAGCTATCATTACTATTCCCACTCCTATCACCATCCAAATCATTGAAACCATCAAACCCACCAAATCCATTGAATCCCCACCTTCTACTCCAAGGGCCACTATACCCATCAACTACACCCAAATCCAATCCCCTTCTCCTACTCTTAGTATTACCAGAATCCATTCCCATGAACTTCATGAATCCTCCATCCTTCCATCTCCCCCATTTGAGGAGTTTATCCAACACTCCTCCATCATCATGCCACCCACAAAAGTTGAATCATGCCAATAATTTGATCCAAAGCATACCAACATATCCCCTCATCCACATCAAGATCCTACCATGCCATCTCCTCCATCTCAAGATCATATTACCTTCATTTCATCCATTGATTCCTTTACCAAGCAAGATCCTACCATTACACCTAACCCATCCTATGATTTACACCTCATCCTCCAAATAAATATCCTACTATCCCATCATCTCCATCTCATGATCCTTTATCACCACCTCCATATTATCTTGGTCTTATTACATTCATCCATGGTGGTTTTCGCTTGAAAGAAGAACAAAGCATATACACCACCCTTCCTCATCCACCTAATAATGGACTCACATTATGTTTCCAAAATAAAAAGCATCCTACCATAAGTTGAATGATCAAGATCATGAACTATCAAGGAAAAGGTTTAGGCCTTCATGAGAAAGGTATATTGGAGCCCATCCATGTCAAAGAACACCCACATGCACAAGGTCTTGGATATATCTCTCAAGTCTCACAATCTAAAAATGTTGGTACAACCTTTATACATCCCAAGTGATCCTCTTCCAAACCATTTGTTGCCATCCCCTCTACATCATATCATCTCAAAACAACCATCCATATTCCTCCTTCATCCTCCAAATCCATTTTGGGTTCTTATGTCCCTCCATCCACTATCACCCATCCTCTGCCTACTACATCTATTTTGGGTTCTTATTCCCTCCATACACCATCACACATCCTCATACTAAGTCCATTTTAGGACCTTATATCCAAAAATTACCTCCTCCATCTCGTCTTACTCATCCCTTTATCCACCAATCACCATTCCTATCACCCATCATAAAAATCCCACTCTCATAATTCCTAGTCAGGATCAACAAAGGCACCCCTCCATGAATTCCATCCTGCATCCTCCATTTTTTCACCAACTCCAAAATCCTTGCTCTATCACTTCATTCATGTTTCCTCCACATCATCCATATCCTCACACCCATACCATTTCTATTAAAATAACTTTAGATGCCAAGGTAAAAATGCATAAATCCAAACATCCACATGAATCTAAAGCCCCCCATGTACTATTACAGAGACATGTTGAAGAAAATAAAAATACAATACCAAATCTCAATCAATCGCAATGGTCACAAAGGCCTACCAAAGAAAAAATAAAAACCATGTGGGTCCCAAAGAAAATAGATGCAATGCCCCCAAATGAAATATCCATAGCAACATCCAAAGTTGCTAATCCAAAAGCTAATCATACACATCCTCCATATCCTAAATCTATTTTGGTTCATTATGTCCCAAAATTCACTATCCAAACTCCTCCATTACCCCCACATTCTCCATCCATTAATCCTCCTATCATTTCACACCTCCACCATATGTCCCAATGTTGGTCTTTAAAATATTCCCCCATCACACATCTAGAGTGGGACATTTCCTTCTTTGTGATATAGTCCTTGAAGAAAAAATTCATCCATAATTTCATCCCTTCCATCTCCCCATCACTACCTCCACATCCTTCTTTCATTAATACTCCCAAACCTCCATCCCTTCATCCCGTGATCCTTCCATATCCCCATCCTTGTCTTTCTATCTTGTCATATGCTCATACTTCCATCTTCCCCATCCTTATCTTCCCATCCATCCATCCAAAAATACCTTCCATATTCAAAATCCTCATCTTTCCTTCCATGCATCCAAAAATCCCTTCCATCTCCCAATCCTTATCTTCCTATCCATCCACCCTATCCTCCCTTTCATCTTCAAATCCAAATGCATCTTCTCCATCCTTTCGATCATCTTTCCATATCCAAAGCTGTATCTCTCCATCTAGCTATCCCACAATCTCATACTTCTATTTGCTAGTCCCTTGCCATTGGTATCTAGCTATAGGCTACCCCCATGCAACCCAATTCCATCTATCTCACTATCATAAATACCACCTCTTTCACACATATTTCTATTCTCCTATCACTTTTGATCACTTATCTATCCATCATATCATCCTGCCAATTCATCTTTTGATAATTTAGATAACTATCCCATTCTTGAGCTTCACACGATCACCATTCCCCTATCCACATGGTTATACTTGTTGTTGGATGTTGTGGTTGTGTTGTTGATATGTGGTTTTCATTGATGTCAAGACTATTAGCACTGTTGTATTGAAGGTTGTATATGTCAAGGATATTGAGAAAATTGTTAAAGAAAGAGTTGCAGGTTGCCAGTGGAATAGTGAAGGTCATGAAGGTGTCTTGTTCTATATGTTGAAGATCATTTGTTGTGGACTAAAGGATTTATTTCTGAGAATATCTAGTCTATCCACCAAAAGTTTCAGAAGTTCGTGTGAAGATTTGATCGTGTTATGAACAATTGTGTTCTGATAGTTTTTTTGTGGTTTCTGTTAGTGCTCTTGATTGAAGTTTATGTGATTCTGGTAATCTTAGTTGTTGCAGATGCTTCTCTATTAGTTCTTGTTGCTTGTGGATGCTTCTAGATCATTCTCTATCCTTGTTGTATATCAGTGTTGATCGGTGTGCTCATGGTCAAA